>JAGDQP010039109.1:0-14630 GCA_022664845.1 Lepisma saccharinum | reverse complement strand
GGACAGGACATTTTGTTGTATGTGTCGTCCTTGTTTCTGTCTAGGTGGACCCACTTTTGGTTTTCGAATTGATGCCTTACCTAGGCGGGAAAAAAAAATAACCTTAATATCTGCTGTTTTGAATATGAATCTGACGCTAACTTCACGCCGGTCGCCTAAGTTGATCTTTGGCTTTGCTTCGTAAAGTTGTACTTTAACTAAAATGTACAATTCGTAACATTCCGTTCTGTCTATGAAATATGATATTTTGTCTGCGTTTGTCTCCTTGATTTATGAATGAATTTCTAAATACTAATCTTTTTGGAAACCAAACTGCCTTTTACTTACAACATAATATTGTTTTTAATAAATGACTTTGTGGTTCTTGGTTCGTGCCTTATTTCTTAAAACTAAAAACCTATTTATTTTACCTTATACATTTATAGAATGAAATAATACGCGTGATATACCTCCGACATTTGTGAAGGATTTCACTCTAAATTTTCATGGTCATATCCGGTAAAGATGATAGCAAAGCGTTAATTTTCAAATGGATGACGAGACAACAATGAATGCAGATACGACAGTGAATGACCCAGACAACAAGCTATTTTATCGACACTCAATAATTAACTCAATAATTTTAAGTTAAGAAGCTAATTACGCTCTCTACGAAGGAAACAAACTATATTCTCTTGAAAAATTCAACTTCTAAAGGAACCATTTTTCTGTAATCAATTTCATAACTGTGAAAAACATTTCAAATATAAATAAAGTAATATATATTTTTAATACTATGAATTTCATCAATCTTAAATGTTCATTTCCTCTTGTTAATAACAGGTTAAATGGTTCATATGAAGCGCTCTACGGTGGGCTTCCATTTGAAGCCATGGTGGATTTCACAGGTGGTATCACCGAAAGATATGATTTAGGTGACAAAACACCACAAAATTTGTTTAAAATACTGTTGAAGGCATCGGAACGCTCTTCGTTGTTAACTTGTGTAATTCAGGTACGTAAGTTTTAACAAATTGATAGCAAGTAATAGTGGCACACTTATTCATTGTTTCCATACTTTAGCCACGAAAACGTAAATATTTAAAAGTAATAATATTATGTAGTATTCTTTCAGTAGTAAACTAATATTAAATAACATGACTTAGCATGTTATGTGTATGAATGAATCAGTGTGACTGATCGTTCTTTCTTCTTAGAACGAGAAATTATCTTCTGGAGAGCATCAAGAACGCTTAAAGTGTCCTTTTCAGTACTTTGTGTTACTTGCGAGTCAGATAGGTACTTTCCCTCCAATTAGTGTAATCTGCGTTTCTTAATCGTTTGGCTGAGGCCAGGTGTCGGCTTCTGGTGATCCTCCTACCGTGTCCCGATGAGACTCGATAAGCCTCCCTTTTCCTCCGGCTATCTTTTGTCCGGTGAACTTTTGTTTTACACCCTCATGCTATGATCTTTGTGAGAGCTGAAACGGGTTACCGGGTCAATTGGATTATTCAGGTCATTTCTTGGACTAGCTCACTGTGTCTATGATCGGGATCCAGCGTGACACGGTGACCTGATTTCGGCCTGGTGACCCGGAGGGTAAATCAGTTTTAATTCTCTCCTTATTATACGAGTCTGTTGTATTTGAACAGTGTTTCTTTAGAGGGAATGGAGGTGTTAGCCCCAGAGTACGAAATCTACGACGCCGAAAAGTTCCTAAAAATAGCAATAACATTTGTAAATAGTCTCATATTCCCGCAAAGAATAAAAATACCCCCGAAAGTGTGCAGAAAACTCCATCTTCGGAAAGCTTCTATGTAAGAATTTGCGAATCTCACAAATGAAAATATTATTTTTTCAAGCCTCAGGGTTTACCGCCCATACAATTCATTTTATCTTATCTTACCAAGCCTCAGGAACAAGACCAGATCAAATCTAGTCACGACATGGTTACAGGATCAATTCGGTAAAGATTCCATCGCTTCATTGTTGTTAGGGATATCCAAACCTATAAAAATGAAGATCTTTCAACAGTTTACAAGAAAGAAAATTTAAAATAGGCACTAATTGAACTCTGGAATTAGTTATGAACTTTCTTCCCAGAAAGTTTGAACTCTCTAGGCTTGAATTTGTAGGAGCAGTATTCAAACTTTGTGAATCGATAAAAATACATTATATGGAGATAGTGCTGCCATCTTACGCTAGAGATCTTTGCTCCTCATCAACTTAACCAAAAGTGACCCAATTTCAGTTCTGATTTACGCCCGTACTGATAAAAAATCATTTTGGCTAACGAAGTGAAAGATGATAGATGAATTTCTACTGATGCACCCAAGCACCCGATCCTTGTGATCCAGGCAGTAACGTCACGGATTTTGGATCGGCAATGTGTCAGTTATCCTCAGTTTCACCAGGCAAATGCCAGAATGACATCTTAAGTAAGGCCCTGGCCGTTACTTTCCTCACCCTATCCTGTATTCTATTCCAGCCTGAGCCACAGATGCCTAAAGGCCATAAATGAATTGAATTCCATTCATGCGCCCAAGTGTTTAGTTAAGGAGATTTTTTTTGCGATAATCAAATGTTCCCTTTTGCGCGATTTTTCACCTGTCTTTTAAGTTTATACAAGTAAGTTTTAGGATACATAGCAATTCCCAACTGGCCTAAAATGGCGTCAAAATATCTTATCGACAATCATATCTGATAACTTTGTAGGTAAGATGAAAATAAGCAAAGCGCGAAAACAAGGCATTTTGTCCTACTTTCGGCCTTTCCACTGCTAAGACGACATGTGCAGCGTATTTAAAATTTGTCAAATAGTATGTTCATATACTTGAGATAAGAAGAGTGGCCAATGCTTCCTCTGCTTGTTTCTTTCTAAAAAATAAAATTACATATTTAGATGCAATTATTTTAAGGTATCAATTGTACAAATCCTGTTATGTATGTCGTTATTTTATTTCTCTTTTCAGTCTGAAATTGAAGTCAAGAAAGCTAAAGGCTTACGAAGGGGTCATGCATACAGCATTACAAAGGTGCTAGATATTTCTGTACCTAATAAGATTGAGAGAACACAATTAATCCGAATAAGAAACCCACTGGGTAATAATGCAACTGAGTGGAATGGAGCTTGGAGCGATAAGTACGGATTTTCTTGAAATACACTTAATGTGAAATATTTATTTCTAAGTAAGCATCAGTGTAGATTTCGCGTGATCAGCGGGCCATACTCAACAACAACAAAACGAGGGCTGCTGGAAAAGTTTCTGCAAAATACTATCAACCGTGGCGCTAGTGTTGCGCTATTATAAAGTTCGGAAGAATATACCTGTCTATGTTTAAATTATCTTTGATTGTTTGTTCACGCCTATGCATTTGTTTTTCACAGCAGTTGGAAGAAGTAGATTTCTTGGGGAAATTGAAATTTCGCTTGAAAACTTTCGGGTAATGATCTTTTATGATTTCAAATGTAGTTTAACAACGAAACAATACATCGAGCGACTTCATATGGCTTTTAGGGACAAAGGACCATCTAATGGAACTGTGTACAATTGCTTTTCTGAATTCCAACGTGGTCGCATATTTCTTAGTGATTAATTTCATGAAAGTTGTCCATCCACGTCTGTTGTTGTCAGTAATGTTGATGTTATGCATGACATGATTGAGAGAGATCGGTATGTGACATACCGTGAGCTTCAGACACCCTTGAATATTGACATGAAAGCAATACATACGATTTTGCACGGTTATCTGAACGTATGGAAGCTTTCAAACCGCTGGATACCACACAATTTGACCGAAACTCAAATACAGGTTCGTGTCAAGTGGTGTAAAGAAATGCTAAAAAAAATCAACATGTAAGTCAAATTTGGTGTACTACATCGTTACAGGAAACGAAACTTGTATTTATTCCTACGAACCCGAAACTAAACAGGAATTCACTGTTTGGGTATTTCAAAGAGCCAAAACCAACAAATGTTGTTCGTTCGAGGGGTGTAGCCAAGAAAATGATTGTTTATTTCTTCGGTTATACCGAACATGTGGCAAACCATAGCTTTAGAAGATTGAAGAATTGTAAATGCTGCGTGGTATACAACAATTTGCTCCTGAGTTGCGGTTCGTTCTTTAAGTGAAAACAAAAAATGTGATTACGGAAGCGTCCCTCAGCCTGAGGCCACAGGGGTTTCCAGGGTAACCTACACGCTCAAATCCACATACGATGACTTAAAGTACATTAGCCCTTATTACAAGCAATGAGAGCACTCTGCTGAATTGTGAAGAAATAAATTCAGACTCTTCGTCATAGTATTTGTAATAATGTCATAGATATCAGACTATTTTAAAGTTAATTGTGTTCTGTCAGTCATAAGCAAGAGTCGTTGTGAATGAAGTAAATTGGTTCAAATTGACAAGTTTTCGAAATGATCCCGAAGAATTCTGCAAAGTGCAAATAGAGCAACAGAAAGAAATAAGTAACGTGCACAGTCAGCTCTCAGCTTGGCCTCCTAGTGGTGTGATCATCTACGATTATCCTCTTCGTAGGGCATACTTGTCGTCTTGACCGAGATTTTCAAAGTCCCGACTCGGTGCTAAAATTTACTAAGTTCAACATTGCTTCACGGATTCTAAGTCAAAAGTACTTTTCGTATCGTTGCAGTTTGTTGACACGGTCACAGGGATTCAAGGTCAAATCTAAACGTAGTCTTCCGTCGAGCGCACTGTAACACAATGGGCCTCTCTTCGATATAGATAAAAAATTCAAAAAGTAAGCGTGATGATTTAACAGTTAATGGAACGAATGTAGATTTGAAAAAGTAACAACCTATCAGCCCATCTTGTAGGTTTCGTTGTTTTTACATCCGGGCATTGGCTTCCACACGGCGCTCTTTCTCGGTGGCTGGAAAGAAATACCATACAAAGAACAACCAAATTGACAAAAGGGATATCGTTAGTCTTAGGAGCTGGGGTCATCATACTCTGGTGTCCCAAATATTTCTAGCTTTCTGAGCCTTCTTGTTAGCATTAAGCTTCCTTAAAATTAGTAACAGAGCTGCTGCAAAATGTACTATTCTACAATATTTCAAAATACACAAATGCAAAATAAATATACACACGATTATTATATCCTTATCACAATAATAGATAGTAATAGAAAGATAGAGAAAGCAGTACTGCTGGCCAGCTTGAATAGAAAATGAGAAGAAAGAATTAATTAGTCACAACAAAATTAACATACAAAATATCAATACATCATTGTATACATTTTAAATATTGGTATGTAAATAGCAATGAGATACAAAATCCTGGTATGCAAATGTTCAGTTGTTCAATTATTATTACCATAGGCACAAATCTCTCGTCACTAAGCCTTTACAAAAAAATCGAAACATGGGGTATTTATAGTCTATTGTTCTTTCCCCAATTGTAAAACATCATTGAGATTTTTTTTCGTTACCACAGTTCTACCACTATATAAACTTCACTGATTACATTAAATTTCTTGAAAGTACATAACCTTTCCTTGTGTAAAATAAAGTTTTCTTATTTTAATTATGTTTCTGTTTCCCTCACACGCATAAAATAGTCATATTTTCTATTTTCACTTCCATTGTGAGTCAAAACAAACAGAAACCTAAAACCAGACACAAACCACTTTCAGCACTCGGCAGTCTTAAATTGTATAACCATCTGAATTACTCGCAAAACTTCTGTACACAACTGCAGCTTATCGGGTGATCACGCCAGTCGTTCTTCTCCTTCCGCTAGTCCTTGTGACACACATCCTTCAAACGCCAGCTTCCCCAAGAAGGAGATACCGTAGCTTTGGGCGTTCCCTTACAAGGTATTGTCAGCATTCCTGTATGAGTCGGTGAAATCCTTCTTCTCTTTCACAAACTCAGGTAAAGATGCGATGGTTTCAGCTGGTCACAATTCACCTTTATTTTCTTCTTGCCTCTAGGCTGGCTTAAAGCGAAGTTATTTCTATTAATCTGAAGCTCTATTATGAATGGGCCATAGAGTTTGTTCTTTAAACCAGTAATCTCTTGCTTAGCAGCACATGAAATATTGACTGACTTTAGTAAATCTCGTTTCAATATCGACTGAGATTGGGAGAGCTTCTGATATATAATATCAACAACAAATAGAAAGAAAAAACAACAACATTTCCCCCTAATCTCTGAATCATAGTATCAGTATACCCTACACTACTATTTACTTAAGTTTACTTTATCCCACTGGGGCAGTAATTTCAAAATTCACCCCTTCCTTTACTAGCAATGGGAATAGGAACTTCCAGTCTTCCCAAACGACTCTGACAGAATAATAGCAATTCAAAACAACAAACAAACAAAAGTCAAATGAAAACTCCTATTTACAAATTTCAACCACCCGATGGACGTCTCACTGTTTTTGCTCTAGGTTAACTTATCCTATTGTGGTTGAAATCTCAGGTCCTTTCCCTTCTTCCCTATATTGTTAATGTTAACGGGCAGAGTGACATATAGGCCGCCTTCCTGACTGTACCAGGGTAAGTAATTCCTCTAATTTTTATAAATGATATCCCCTTCTATCGTTTCCCCGAGTTGGTACTCCAAGAACAGATATCTACCATTAACTTTTAACAAGTGGGGCGTTGACCTCCTCCTCAATATCTTTACGCAACGTGAGAAAGATTCCCTGACTAAATGGCTTATTATTGGCAAGTCTCATCTTCTCTTCTAACGTCGCATTCTTAATTGCTTCTCGGGCTAATTTAAAAGTCTCTTCCGCATTAGTAGTACGAAATACAGTCTCTCTTGGTTATAACTTCTAAGGAATCAATTTCTTTAATTACATCCTTGCAGTGAGTAGTGCCGAAATCAAAACGCTCTAGGAACCTCTCTTGAACTGACTTTTCTACTATGGGTGCTTTTTCTGTTTCAATCACCTCCATATTGCAAGTCTCTTTAGCACGATAGTTTTTCTTTTCTTTTTGTTCCGCTTCAGACATCACCTCGGTATCCATTGTCATCGTCTTCTTCAAAACCAAGTTCCTAGCATATTTCTCCACATCCGCTCTGTATTGCTATACGTCCTTTCCAAAACGTGCGATCTGCCTGGTTAACCTTGAAATCTCAGTCTCCATCCGGTCAGTATTTAGAAGGCTGATTCGCTCTAACTTCTCGGCAGCTGCCTGCATCGCTGCCATCTCTTCCTCCATGGTCGCGTTGGCCAGCAAGACTTCTTCAAGTTCACGTTGTAATCTATATGCGTAGCTTATGGCCTCCTCCTCTCTGTTTTTCATCTTCTCTCTCTGTCTCTCTGCGAAAACTAAGACGACTTATAAGTGACATTTCCACTGGGTTATGCCCCGTCCGAGACTTGAAGCATGTTTTCCTGAAGGGAGCTGACCTCCTCCTCTGCTGGGCAAATATCGTTCCGGTTATTGGTCACAAAAAGATTTTTCTTCTCAATTACCTCCATCAAAAGAAAAAATCTCGGTATTCCCTTCGAAATTTCACCCTCTTCTTGACAGCCGGTCAGCCCTCTTTTTATACCTGCCTTTTCTAGAAATTCCGAACCCAATACAAGTGGATTTCTAAGGTCTTTGACAATGTAAAACCTTGTTGGTACTTTCCTATCACGCCGATACAAATTAATATCAATTTCCCCCTGAATCTTTGATATTTCGGTCGCAATGAAAAAAGTTTCTTCATGCTGCAATTACTTTACTCCTCTTTTTATAAATAGTTTACTGAAACTTTCGGAGACAAGTGTGGAATCCGAACCACTGTCAATTAGGCCTACTTTCCGTATTCCTCTTACAGTAATTTCAACAAAAGGAAGTTTCTGTGCTACGTTTTCCTTCCCCACTTTCTCTTTCTTTTCAACGCTTGAGAACATTGAAGTTTGTTTCACTTTGTTCCTCGGACATTGAAGATATCTGTGTTTAGTGCTTTCGCAAATATAACATAGATCTTTCCTTCTAGGAGTGCATTAGGTTTTTCGCCACCTCCTCTATTCACACTCATAACAGTAAATCTATTGAATAGTCATGAGTCTAAAGATTTCTCAGTCAAAGTTATCGGTTGATTACTAAGGGAAAAAATATGCAGCGATTTCGAGAGAGTTACATGGTAGCGCCTTTTTCATACAGAAAGTCGTTTAACAAACAACTTTGTACTTTTGAAACCTTTTGTTCTAGTTCCTTATAGGTTCTTATTTCCTGAAAATCTAGATATTGACGATACGATGGATGACATTTATTGAGTATACAGATCACCTGCTGTATCTCAGTTGGGAGTCAATCCAAGCGTTAGAAGAACTCACACAAACGCCGGGCGAAACGAAATAATGGTTCGTCCCTTGACTAGTAAGCGCGCCGGATTTGATGATCAATCTCCAACGTGTAATTTAATGATAAAATCTTCAAGAAAAAGTCCCTTAAAAGACTTCCAATCAGTATGTGGTTTTGTATGATTAAACCAGGATTTGGCTTACTTCTTCAAGGATCTAGGAAGCACGCAATTTAATATATCAGCTTCTTTGATCTGTCTTCCTCCACAGAACTCTTGGAGCTCTCTAGGTAGCTGTACGGTTCGAGTTTATCTCCCTCGCCAGTAAATACAGTAAGCTGCATCCGGAACTCTTTCATTATTTTGTCCGCACTATTTTTGGGGTTTTTCCTGTTGCCTATCTTCAGACGGTCGCGGCGTGTTACCACCTGTTGATTCACTCCTACTATTGACAGGAGCTGTACAAATAGCTTCAAGCAGTTGTTCGTCTGACATATCAGACTGTTTCTCTACCGAGTGCCTCCAAAATTTTCTTTTTCAAATTCTCTTTTTCTGTAATCGTTATATCTTTGCCATATCTTAGTAACATAAAATTATATATTGACGTGAATTCATTGCACATAGCAATTTTGCTAATTAGACTCGGAATAGTATTGTTTCAGTTAACATTTTTTAATTACGTCCCTGTTCGGGTTCCACTTTTGTAAGCGGAAAAAAGTTCGTAGAAACGTCCCTTTTGTTACACAAACTTTTAGCGAAGTCTGACTATTTCCACGGGTTTCTGCTTGCCACTGTGCAACACGTGAAGCTCTCCTGTGATGCTTATTGCAGGCGTGGACTCCAGGTCGGGAGCCCCAACTAAATCTCTCAATGGCAAATAAATGCAGTTTCACGAAGAAAAGAATAGCTCGCATTAGGTTTTACCGTCCGTAAATACAAACTTCTTATCTAGGAAGTTTAAAAAGAGATACTGGGAATAGGCACATTCATTAACAAAGCAAAAATTATTTATCTGATTAATATATTTATTGGATAGATATTTATACTATTTAAAATTGCAGGATCTTTTTCGTATCCATGGGCGGGGACGAGATGGGCTGATAAGAGCTAGTATTTAGTGAATGATTATCTCTGAAATTCAATAGTGAACGGCGGCAACACACCCGATTAATATAAGAGAGGTTCTAAATGCGAACTTACGTAACTCCCCATTAAGAAATTTTTTTACATGACTTTCGTTCATTTGCTCCTGAGGTGCAGTTGGCTCTTTAATTCAAAACAAGAAATGTGTTTACGGAAGCATTCTTCAGCCTGAGGCCACAGGAGTTTCCAGGGTAACCTACACGCTCAAATCCACATACGATGACTTAAAGTACACGTGGTCCTTATTACAAGCAATCAGAGCACTCCGCTGCCTTGTGAACAAATAAATTCATCTCTTATCCATATATTTGCAATGATGTCAACCATCCCAGACAATTTTAAAATTGTGTTTGTGACAGTGTGTTTCCCGACCTGCCGGAGATAGATGTGAAGTTAATTTATACACACCTGCTTATTTCCTCGCCAGCCAACATGTGAGTAGTTGACCCAGGTTTTCTCTCTTCCTCTGTTGCGCTTTTCCCAGCTGCTCATACAGCGACGCTCGTTCAGTAATTGCCCTCTCCCGAGATGTCACCATCGACTTGACCCTCCTCGTCATCCTGCTCCAGCAAAAAAGAACTGCATCATTGCAAGCACAATCGGGAAAACCTCGATTAGTTCAAGTTAATTTTACCAGTTTTCTCACAAATTTGACATGTGTTAATGGTGTCGCTTATATATACTGGTGGAAAAAGCGATAAGGAATACGTAGTGATGCCTAGTACAGAGTTTACTTATCTAATTTGGTCAAAACACGTAAAAACGTATTCTCTTTTCTCTGTTTTTTGTGTGCAGTGACGTCATCTTCGGAGTTGGTGTGTAAATTTCTTCACGCTCAGTGCAGGGCCCAAGAGGTGATGGTGGACGGTTGTCAACGCTCCGATTTAAACTCAAGTATTACATTGTTTGTTTCAAAGTGTTTAACCAATAATGGGTGGTTTTGCGAAAGGCACGGAGGATCTTCAGCAAAGAGATTACTCGCTGCTTGACCATCAATGACGGAGGATCTTTCTTGTGAACGTCAGTGATTGAAGTTCGTACATCGAGAAGTTTTGCGACGATTTGGTCATACAACTTTATAAATTCATCGAAGTGCAATATTGCTGAAAACCTGGCGAACGGAAATCTTCAGGATGCAGCTATTACCTGTGTATAATATGGTATTTGTGGTACCTTCATGTCCAGAAGACATTCTCGAATAACGGAAGAAGAAACAGTGCGAATCCGCCAACACCAGAAACTGAGTTTTCGCATACGTTTCGTTCATTATTCGGTCCGGTTGAATTCTGCTTCATTATTAGAGTGTGTCCAATAAAGTGCTTTTTACATATTCCAATTAAAATTAGTATTGGGTGAAATGTAAAGTGGTTAATTTGAGTGGCATCTTGAGCTCGTTAACATTTGTGTATGTGTATGTGTTCAAAATGCTGCATATAAAATACTGTTCATATTACATAATGTTTCCATGTGTTCCCCAAGTTAGCTCGTAAGGTGCATACATTAAATAGTAAGATATTCCAAAGTTTATATGAATTTATTGGTTGTATGTGCGCACAGGTGAGAATTACGTTGTATATGTCATGCTATTCATGTTTCATGGTTAAGTCATTGCGAACACACACAGCGACTACCGGCGGTCATTTCATTGTGACGAGCCTGACGTCACATAGGAGGACAGTGTACAAAGGTAATTTCCTGTGTCGTACTGTAGGAGAGGCGCAAGTGTCGAACCAAGGAGCCTTTACTACAGCGCCACGCACTTGCTTAATTGCTACCACCAGCCCTTTAAAACAATTTTTATATGGTTTGTCAGTCATAAGCAGCAGGAGTCGTTGTGAATGAACTAAATTGGGTGAAATTTACAACTTTTCGAAGTGGCCCCGGAGAATTTCGCAAAATAAAAGTAGAGTAACAGACAGAAATAAGTAACTTATACAGTCAGCTCTCAGCTTGCCATCCTTCTAGTGGTGTGGTCATTTACGATTATCCTCTTCGTAGGGCATACTTGTAGCGAGAGAGAATTACAAGTCGTCTCGAGAGAAATTTTCAAAGTCGCGACTCTTTGCTAAAATGTACTAAGTTCAATATTGCTTCACTGATTCTAAGTCAAAAGTACTTTTCCTATCATTGCACTTCAGAGGGATTCACGGCCTAACCTAAACGTAGTTTTCCATCGAGCGCACTGTAACACAATGGGCCTCTCTTCGATATAAATAGGAAATTGAAAAAGTAAGCGTGATGATTTAACAGTTAATGGAACAAATATAGATTTGAAAAAGTAACAGCCTATCAGCCCATCTTGTAGATTTCGTTGCTCTCTCATCCGGGCATTGGCTTCCACTCGGCGCTCTTTCTCGGTGGCCGGAAAGAAATACTATACAAAGAACAACCAAATTGACAAAAGGGATATCGTTAGTCTTAGGAGCTGGGGTCATCATACTCTGGTGTCCCAAATATTTCTAGCTTTCTGAGCCCTCTTGTTAGCATTAAGCTTCCTTAAAATTAATAACATAGAGCTGCTGCTAAATGTACAATTCTATAACATTTCAAAATACACAAATGCAAAATAAATATACAAACGATTCTTATATCCTTATCACATTAATAGATAGTAATAAAAAGACAGAGAAAGCAGTACTGCTGGCCAGTTCGAACAGAAAATGAGAAGAAAGAATTAATTAGTCACAACAAAATTAGCATACAAAATATCATTACATAAATTTAGATATTGGTATGTAAATAGCTATGAGATGCCAAATCCTCATATGCGAATGTTCAGTTGTTCAATTATTATTAACATAGGTACAATTCTCTGGTCACAAGGTAAATTAATGTATGATCACTCTAGTTTTGTAGGATTTATTATTTTTGCAATTACAAACGTGTTTTCAGATAAAGAAATATTCATGATGAATGATGAAGCACGTTGGCATTGGTTTGTCTCCGGTGACACAGCATTGCAAAATAAATCCCGTGGGGACGACCAACATCATGTTCAGATGAGCTACTGCTCAAGAACACCATGGAAGCTAACGCTCGGAAAAGTGTTAGTGCCCTTGCAGACGAGGTAGGCATACACCATACCACTGTCAGTCGGCGGCTCCATGCAATCGGTAAGTTGAAAATTTTGGACTCATGAGTGCCAAATATGTTGACATTGGCTAACAAGATTCGCCGTCTGGAGGTGTGCAGTTCTCTGAGTGTAAGGAATAAGGGGCAATGTTTCTTGCATCAGATTGTCACCTCATATGAAAAATGGACCTGTTCTGATAATCGTAAACGGTCAGGACATTGGTTGTATCGTAATCAACATCCAAGACGGCTGACCTACACCACCTCTCCACCCACGGAAGGTGCTGTTGCTGGATGATGGTTTGTGGTGGGAGTGATACATCAGCCCGATGAGGTGAAACCATCACTGCAGATCGTTACAGTGCTGAACTCCATGAAATGCACCATTCACTTGTCCGCAAGCATTCAGCAACGGTCAACCGACATCCTCATGTTGCATGACAACGACCACTCACACGTCACGCAAAGAATGGTGCAGGCTGTCCGTGAGTTGCAGTATGAAACCCTTCCTCACCTGACGTATTCTCACTGACTATCACTTCTTCCGGCATCTCGATACAGCAGGGAAGACTATGATCGGGCTGTACAGCATGCATTTGAGGATTTCTTCGCATTGCTTACTCCAGACTTATTTCGCCACGGAATCCAATCATTGGCTGAGCGATTGCAACAGTGTGTGGATGCAGACAGCAACTACTTTGATTAACCAGGTAATGTAATTTAATTGTTCTGGTTTTTGGACATGACGCATTTGAGGCGGACATATCATTCGCACCAACCCAAAGCAAAACTAGGTGAATAGACAAGAGCAACTAGATGCGTGCCAAAGGACCGCACATGCACTCAATTTAGAACAAAGTTCGTACTATTATACTAGAATGTATGCATCAGAATCGGGATCAAATCGTTATTTTTCAAGAAAGTTTTCACTATAGCAACTGTAATATTACAGATAAGCACTCTCGCACAACATTTCTGTTTATCACTGACAGAACTCATACAATTGGGTGGAAATATCGCTTATTCAAAATTATTTCGTATGTTTAATTGAAAGGGTCAATGTAAAAAGGGACTTTCTCCATTGTGTTCATTTTACAGGAGAAGGAAAAAAACTGTTTTAAAAATTCAAGCTTCATGACAAAAAAAAATATGTCGGGTGATAGGCGCTGAACCTGCGAATATTTCAAATGCAACATTTCATGATTAACTTAAGTGGTAGTCCCTATGCACATCTTTTTCTTTTGGAGACAGTCCCTTTTGCAACAAAATGTTAAACTTGTTATCTGAGTGTTTAAAATATCTTACAAAGAATGGGTTTATTTTCAAGAGAAGCAAGTAGTCTATGGATATACTTGTTTTATTGAACTCAGAAACACACAACATTCACTCATAATCTGAAAGCTCACTTTCGTTATTCATGGAACTATCAGCACTTTCTTCCATAATGTTATCATACAACATCTATCTGAAACTAAATGGAACATACAACTCACAAGGAAACGTGGCCAGGTCTAACACGCCGATTTGAATGAAACTTATACGGTGGACACTTGAGATCAAATAAAGAGATTCGTATTTTCTTATATTGGCAACCATGGAGTTTATGGGGGCCAAAGCCAATTCCAACTTCAATATTGCAACTAGTTTGTGGTGGCGAAAATCGTAGAAATACATCTCCGATTTGAGTGAAACTTATACAGTGGACAATACAGAAAAAGAGAGACCCGTATTTTTTTATATCGGCAACGGTGGGGTTTAAATCTTGATTAGAAATAAACACTTGTAAATTAAACAAAAGTGATAACTTGAAACAATAAATTATAATTTATTGATAACGCTATATTCCTTAAGATATGTCTTATCTTAAAAATAATAAGACTACTCAGGGTAGTTCTTTAGCTTTGAAAAGTAAATATAGCGCTAAAGCAATTTTATCTTCATCTGACAAGGGAACATCTTATATTGATAGTAGCATTGCTCAATCAAACAGTGCGCGATCGATAGAGGAGTGAAACAAAATGAGAAATTTAAAGTTTTACGTGCCGACACCCAGAAACAGGAGATACAGAGGAAAGAAGGATCGAGAATCATGTGAAGATAGCAATCCAAAAGATACATTGACACAGAAATAACTTCAAAATGATTAAAGTAATCAAAATG
>JAGDQP010039108.1:0-17880 GCA_022664845.1 Lepisma saccharinum | reverse complement strand
CTTGAATAACCTATAGCAATGTCATGGTCAATTTCATTTATCGTATTCGTTAAATAAATATCTGTTTACAGGAATGTGATCTCTTGAGACAAGGACATTACGAATAATAGAATATTTTGTCCCATAGTAGTACATCTACTAACTCTATCGCTTACGGAACTTGCAAGTTTATCGCCGCAGTAGCAAACGTCCGCCATGTTTCTCACAACCTTCATTTTAAACACTCGCAATTTTTATGTTCATCTAACAGGGTCGTACTCCAAAACTTTCACAACCATAAGTATTACCGCCAGAAGAACCGTTCTGTATATTTTCAATTTCATCGTGATATTAATCGCGATGTTAAGAGACAGCATTTAAAAATAAATAAATAAAAATCAATTAATCAATAGTTTCAAGTTAGCTACCATTTTATCATTCTTTGAAGTCTCCAAAATGCCATTAAGCCAGTTTAGAAATGCAAAGGGACTAGAAATCAACTAGTACTAGAGTCATATTGTTCTTATCGACAAGCACAGCATTCCTTGAAACCGGTAAGACCAGACTCACACAAATAAAAGAGAGTATTAAAAGTTCCTCATTCAAGAGAACACAAGGCCTTACTTACGTCTTCTAATATATTGCGAGCGTATCAGAATATTATTACATATAGCATTCTTGTAACTAAATTCAGCTCACATCCCAATGTGAATCAAGAGTCTGAACTGAATATATCATGAATTACTCTTCGCTTTCAGTTATGACAAGGAGAACTTGTACGAGAATTAAATCAGCACGTTCCTCTTGGCTCTATCTCAATTGTTTTTATTACGTTAAAAAAAAAAAAACTCTTGATATAAATGAGAGGCCACTTTACACAGATAACAACAAAAACGGAAATGATTTGGGAAGAAACCGGCCCTAGCATTATTCAAATATCAACCCAGTGTTTGCCTGGTGCGACTGGCGAAAACCTGGGAAAATAGTAGTCAGGTTCGGAGACCGCTGAGCACGAATTCACGACCTTCGGAATGCGAAGCAATGTTTCGCCAACTGAGCTCTGATCAATTATTCACATATGACACACTGATGCTAACAAATTAATGTACGAACTGCGCTTTTATAAATATCAATATTTAACTATTAGGATTTTTTTCTTTAATGCAGAGACACCTCTACCTCGAATAATTCTATCACATAATTCAGTTTGTAAATACTTCCTTCACTAATAGTTCTGTTTATCTTTACCTGTAATTGTAGGTTTCTCAAAATATTTGAGGCGAAAACTGTATATTTATAAAGTTAAGTTTGCTTTATTAACTGTTAGTTTATTTGCCTGTTTCCTTTAAATTATAATTTGACTGATTTCAAATAGACCAGAATTATAATTGTATTATATTCTGGTCACAAAGCATCTTAGTACAGAAAATCAAACGGGACACGATAACATCACACAACATGTGGTACATTTATGAGCGAAAGAGAACTGCTTATCTCCCAATTCAGTCAACATTTCCAATCCTGACTCTATCCTATTCTCACAGGTTACTTATTTCCTTTTCCATACGAGCAACAAAAAATGACAACCTTCTTAAGTGTGTGTCAGATATTTGATAAACGAGTTCATTAATAAATTCAGACGAAGTCTAAAATGAGAATTTTCTTCAAGTCGATACAGCCATGAACATATGTTAATAATTGTTATTCAACACACCTACTTGTGAACAGTTTTCTATTGGTCAGAAACGCAGGTGTGGTAATTGGAAATTTTTAACTGTTTGACCTTGTATTACAAACTGCGTTGTAAGAAAATATGTGCGTAGTGTGATGTGGGACAAATGCAAATTCTTTAATAGCTTTTTCACGGAGTCAATGAGATCGTCGTATCTTTTACTAATAGGCATTACTGGTGCTGAGAAAAAAAAAAAATATGACCGGATCTGGTACTAATTCAGGGTAGTATCAAAACTCCTTTTGGGCATTAGAATGACCAAAACGTGTAGTTGGATACACTTTTAAGTTAATAGCGCTCCCAAGATCGAATTCCTCCTGACTCTTTCAGGAAACTATTCACATTTACAAAACAAATACGAAAACGTCATTAAATATGGAAATACGCGTGCCAAATTATTTAAATAGGCCTATTTCCTTAGTGCTATAAAACAGTTCCCCTCATGAAAATATGAAATCAATGGTTCCAGCTGTAGAAGTCACCAGCTCGTTCAGGTTTAAATTTATTTTAAGGCCTTTAGACATCTAAAACTCAGGAAGGGATGGACGGGGAGAGAATGTTGGAAGGTAGACACGCCCAGGACTATTTTGCAGGTTCCATCCCAACATTGCCTGGTATGACAGGAAAACCCCTGGAAAAAACAATCAGGATGGTCGGCTGCTGGGATCGATCTCAGGACCTCTCAAATATTAAGCCAACGCTCTACCACTGAGCCACGGCCGCTCGGTAGCGCGTTCAGGTCTTATCACATAAAAGATACTATCTATACCTGCACCAGCAAAATCGAAGTTCAACAAAAATATGTTTAGAGGGAAAGGATTTTGGACACATTTTTAAAAAATACCACTATTTTCTTTTCAAAGCTTACCCTACAAGATGACCCCTGACTTTCCGGTTTTCCATGTCAGTGGGAAAATCAAACTAACATCAAATGAGAAGTGCGTGACGGAAAATATAAGTATGCCGAATCTGAGTCCCGGATTCTAAGCCATTCTATAAATATAGAATCACAAAGGTACCATACGAAAACAGCAGCAGAAATGAAAATCGACGCAATTTATTGATGGTCTTGACCACGATGCACGTTCCAAGTAAATGGATCAGGATGATTCATTCAACTCTTGGATGTGAACTTAAGAATTTCATCAAACATATCACAGACATGGTACTAATATTCTTGCTTCTACCTATGACATCTGGAAGAAGACTAACGTCATAAAGTTACAGCATTTTGCTCACTTCCAGTTGATTTTAAAACAATTCCGAATGATCACGCATAATATTCCACAAAGCCGACCTGGATTGCGATTCACTATTGCTTTGACATCGTGAAAGACGCTTCACGTACAGGTCACAATCAGTGTTTCTTGTATCACTGGTGCATGTATGACATAGTGCCCACTACGAAGTTATGTTCACGCCGTCATACAATTATATTAGGTTTAGTTTCTTATAACTAGATTGTAGTTGGTCTTACATCACATCGATTTTCAATTGTTGCTTCTGTTTTCTTACGATTCCAAAGTGACCCCGCATTAACAGCACAATTTAGAATACGGGACTCCTGAGTGACTGACACCTCTGTTATAAATTCTGCACTTTCATTTAAACTTGGTTTAATGGTTTGATTCTCTGACTTCACTTTCACGTACGGACCTTGCAGTTTACGAGACAGTGTTACTTAATAGTGAAGTACCAAATAGTTAGTGAAAGTTGTTTTACATTTACCAACATCGTCGATATTTGAATGATCGACATAAACTAACGAAAATGGGCGAAAAATTTTACTGGTACTGCGCCTTGAAACTTCCATGTTTTCCTGAAACCAATGAACTTTTATCTGTTTGGTCTTTCATTCTATTACCAGTTTTCTTTAATCAATTCTATTCTATTCTGATTGAATCAATGAATTTGTTACCTCTGCTTCTCGATGTAAGCCAACATATCTATCCGTGGTAATGAGATTACTCGACGTTTAGTGCTGCCATTATATTTAATCCACTAGAGCTGATAAAATCTTATGCAGTCTTCGACGAAGGATCTGAATGAAGTAATTGCGGATTGTACACATTCATTTACACCGATCAACTAACTTGCGTAAGACTATTAGTTGCTCTTTATTATTATTATTTATTACATAACGCGTTTTATAGAGTAAGCAAAACACTAAATTTAGAAACGCAAGCAGGAGAAAATGGACGATTTCGTAACATTTTTTTTACGCGAGGAATGTACCTAACTTTTTTTTTTTTCATGCATGCCTTAAATATGAAGCTGTAACATGCTATGATGTCGCTTAACATAGGCGGTCAATTCCACTGCATTCTGCGCGTTTTTTCTTAAAATGTCATAATACTTGCCTACTCAAGATTTATAGCCACCATGAATTTACAGTTAACAACGCGTGTTACGTTTTCTTTACGCACAGTTCGGTGGTTTTTATATTACAAATTCAAAGGTAGAAACAATTATTGCTATATGTCACGCAATACATCACAACTCGCTGTATAATAATAATAATAATAATAATAATAATAATAACTAACCGCTTTAAGGAACTCCTAAGTTCATCGCCGCAATAACAAATGTTCGCCATTGGATTCTATCCTGGGCAAAATTACGCCAGTTTTCACTACGAATATCTAACTCTCTCGAAGGTCCCTTTTAATATTATCATCCCACAGACATCTCGGTCTCTCCAACGGTCTCTTTCCCTCCGGGTTACCAATCACGATAGAAAGAATCTTCGTTTTTCCCCATCTGTGTTACATCAGTTGTTCATCTTAGCCGTTATTTCATTTTTCTTATAATGTCTTCATCATGCAGTCCCCTCCATTCTCCGGTCATCTCGTCTCGGCCCAGTACATCGTTATCAAAACTTTATTTTCAAATACACGCTATTGATGTTTAACTGCCAGCGTCGTACTCCAACTTTCGTAACCATAATAAAGTATAACCGGCAAATAAGCGTTCTGTAGATTTTTAGTTTCAACTTTCTTAATATGAATCGAGAAGTTACGAGTTTTGGACTGAACAGAAACATGACATTATCATCATTACTGCGGGTGTTTTATGAATTTTAACGTATATCACTTAATATGCGATACCTCAAGTCAATCAGAACGTGTTCCCGCATTTTAAAATTACATTTAGTAATTAACAGACACATCTCGAAGCGTTACTACAGCAAGGCATCAAGAAATTACTACTTCAATATGATCTACCACAATGAATTCAAAACAGACTTTATCCTCTTTAGAGGAAAGTAGCTTTTCATTGTCTCTCATGAAATATGTATAATTTCTTCACACTTAAAAGTCAAGTGATATGTAGGCTAACTATGTACTAATTTTGTGACTTGAAATTCCCTAGGTTTTCCATCAATTTTTTTTCAAATTCCATGTAATTAATAGGCAATGACTTTTTCTAATCCGACCACCATCCAGTCCAAGCATCTTGTACATTATTTGTATTTCACAAATGAAAAAAAAAAAAATCTTTAAAATAGAGAGTTTTAACACATTTAACAAATCAGTCAGCAGTGGGAAGCGAACCTCCTCATGCCGGGGTAGTGTTCTTACCAACTGTAGACAGGTCCACCTCATAAATTTCCCTGAGTTTCGCTCATAAATAATTATTATAAATCTCCCTGAGTATTCCAGATTTTCCAGGGTGGTAGAAATCCTGGATATGCTCCACCCTAAACGCTGCGAACTGTACAGATGTTGTTCCTCTTTGTCAAGATTCTAACTTTTTGCTTTTTTCACATAGCATTGTTTATAATTGTTATCCCTCCCCCCTCCTACACACATATTCCCTCTGTTTCTGGGTGAACTTGGGCGAGAGGATACGTCGTCGATATGACAAAGGGGCGTAAGCGACAACAAGCATTTTTTTACAGGAGAGCATTTTAAAGAAAAACTGTGCTCTTTAACTGTCTGTCTTGTAATGGAAATTAAACCTATCTTTAAAGTTAACAATTGATTTTTGTGCAGAAGCACTACTCTTGCAAAACAAGCTCCAAGTGTCTTGAAACCACTCTGTGTCGCGTACGTCCATTTACAAAATTCAAAATACAATACAAAATTCGAAAGTGGCGCTTACGCCACAATCATGTTTCCTATACAGAAGAAACTAATAGAGTTACGCCTGTTTGTCAGATGAAAGATTAACATATTGTAGATCATTAGGCAAAATATCTCAAATTTTCCAAATTTGGCGCTTACGCCTCTTTGTCATATCGACGACGATATGGTCCTAGTGTTGTCTTTCAGAATAGTGCCATTATGAATGTGTGATTAAGTTCAATTGCCATAGTAACTAAACAAGCACGACCAGAAACTATAAAATCGGCCAAGTTAAACACTTGAATCAAATTGTCTTCACAGAAACAATCATACTAGGCTTTTTTTTTTTTTCTTGCACGCAACACAAACAAATATATTTCAAGGTTGTTCATTGTCCTTAGTAACCGTTGTTTTATACTAACCCTACTTTTTTTTTATTTCGATCTTTCTGTAAACGTTCCAATTGGTCTTCGAAGTACTTACTCACTATATAGAACATAAAAGGAGACTTTTGCTCTCTTTATTATACGTGTGCACAATAGCACTGTTTATAAGTTGACTTTCACGCTGATGTTGCATTCAATTGCCGTAACACAGAACACAAAACGATTGTGAGTTTATTACTAACACATCAGAGCCAAACTTCATAGAAACTTGTTCGCCATTGCTCTGTTCAAACAGTAAGCACTGATTACATCGTTATTTTGAGGTAATCCGTACAAGATATGAAAACAATTGAAATTTAATCCATTTCTACTACCGTCCTAATACGTTTTATCCTTTAACGTCCATTATTGTCAGTTTTTAGTGCAAGTAAATAACTTTCGTGAACCAAAGTTTGAATCATACTTTAATAGTAAATACTGAAGACTTGAAGTACAGGAGGACGTAAGTGGCATTTTCCAACTTAAGAGAAAAAAAAAAATGATGTCCGTATAAAGGAACACGTCTCACTCCTTACATACACTCAATAGAAGGACTAAGCAATGTGTTTAGGACTGATTCTTATATATGTTATAGGTCTAACAAAACACATTATTTCTGTAAAAACGCTTCAAATATTAGGGATGGCCACTTCCGGAAAAATAGTTTTCTTGTTTCCAGAAATAACATTTTCCGTTTTTGCGGGGGGAAAAATTCGTTTTCCGGGAGGGGAAAATCTGTTTCTGATTATCCGGAAAATGTGAATATGACCATCACTAACAAAAAAAATGGCACTTAGTTCCTTATTTACTTCGAGTCCTCAACTGTGTTCGGCCATTTTTTGGACATTATTCTGTCCCAAAAGTGAAATTCACATAATCTGGGTAGTTACTGTAAACATTTCCTTAAGGCTAATGGTATTTGTAACTGAATTTGAATTTTATTTATGGCCTTTAGTCATCTAAGGGGAAAGGATGCGGGAAGGTATCGTCCAGAGCTTAAGGTAGCATCCAGGCATTTGATGTGACAGGAAATATACTGTAAAACCCTCAGTCAGGATGATCGGACGCTGGGTTTCAACCCACGATCTCCCGTAGCCTATGCCAATGCTCTATTTCTACAGAGAACTAACATGCATTTGTAAATTGCTACGCATTCATTCGAGGAAGTTTGTTCCCCCACCGCTAGATGTCTCTGATCTCAAAAGCTTATTTTCTTGAACATCTTGATAAATTGAAGCTTAGGATTGGTTCGCACTGCCATATTTGAGCTAATATTACATGCTGAACCAATTACAGAATTTCTGTTGGCTAGGATCTTCAAGAAAATAAGCTATTAAGTTCAAGCCATCAACCGAAGAGCCAAGAAACTTTCTCCCCAGCCAGAAAGAAATGCGTAGTTATTTGTAAGTGTAGACGCATTCTCTGTGCTACAACTGAGCAACGGTCGCTCGATATATTAGTTAGTGAAGCACGAAATAATATTTAAAACACACACACACTCATATGTGAATAATCGACGTAAAAGGAAAAAGACTGGACAACCTACTACGACTCCACCTTAGAAAAGTTTAGTAGTCTTTTTTTTTTTCATGGAAGTTTTGGGCCGGCCGGGTGGCCGTGCGGTCTGTAGGCCAACGGCTCGAATGTCCCGGGTTCGAGTCCCGGCAGGGGCATGGGTGTAGATTTTAATAGCTAAGGGGCGAATCGTGACGGGCCGAAGTCCAAAGCCCAGACTGGCCCATATTTTTATGGCAAGTTTTATGGAAATTTTGCCCAACTTCACAGAAATGGATCTTACTAAAAATAAAATTAAACCTTGCACTGAACAGTACTCATTAATTCACACCTTATGAATGACGGAAAACTGTTTACTATGCTTGACAATTCAATGAGTATTTCGAAAGGAAGTTACTTGTAACTGCGGCTATGCAAAAAAGATTTCTCCAATCGATTTGCGTCAATACAACCTGATTAATCTTCCTTTGTTGTTTACAATAAAACCAGATTGAATATCATATGAGGTACTTTTCTTACTCGTACGGTTACAATGTGAGTGAAAGTAATTGTGCAACCTGAAAACAACGCTGTTTCTTCAATCACCTACGGGAATCCCCACTTGTGACGTCAAAGTAACCAAAAAGACGTCACGAATGTGTCACTAATCTCAGTTGGGAACTTTGACTTCGCATTCGGAACACATCTCGGTTTCGAAACCAGCGGCTCATCATCCTGATGACTGAGGGTTCTCTAGGGCAGTGGTTTTAAACTGGGGGGTAATAATTATTATTATTGAGCGTTGAAAAAATTCACCCAAAATAACATTACATTACTCAGGAATGACGCCATTTTCAATCTACATAGGTTTTTACAGAATCCAAAAATGTTTAAAAAATGTCAAAATATTACGCCACAGAGGAAAGATTTTGGTTCAGGAATTACGCAGCTATACAAGATAAGAAGCGCGTATATTTACGGGTTAGTCACGTAAGGGGTTAAATACATATAATTAAGCCTAAAGTTATACTATTTTTGCCAGTAACTCTGAATTTAAGGGGGGGGTCCGGACCCCCCTAAATACGTCCCTGGCTGGCACACTTTGAAGTGAAATAAAACCTGTAATTTAGTAATATTTCCCTGGACTTTGAAAGATTTTTCCTATAGTTCGCAGATCCGTGAGTATAAAAATGTTGATAATCACTGCTATAAGGTTTTGTTTGTCACACCAGAGAAATGCCGGGAACTATTAAATGACAAATTAAGATTAAAAAAAAGAAAAAAAGATACTTTCATTATTTTAGTGGATAATATGCAATCATCCTAATTTATTCATTACTATTATTATTTACCTTACTGTGTTCAATAAATACCATCCAATTTCTTGCGTCTCACACACTTATATCCTAAAGTGTATGCTTTTCTTCTAGAATTTGGTTTTTAAAGGATTTAATAATGCCAAATGCTCCATAGATTATTTTTACCACTGAACGGAACATTATATATGTATAAGGATTATTCACGTATATGTTCAGCACGGGGGAGAGGAAAATTATATTCGACACAAGCATTTCTTTAAAGTTAGGGCAAAAACAAGAGTCAAATGTGTCTCTTATTCTTAAATAATAATAATAATTATTATTATTATTATTATTATTATTATTAAAACAAAGTTCTCTCAACAATTGTCTGTACGTCTGAAATAAAGATTTTTTTAAAACCATTTTTTATTAAAGATTTACACATGATCGCATTTTCTTTTTAATATATTGTGAAAATGTTCTGCGTGGCGTTTAACATTTTGTACCCCCGAGTCGCCCATTTATTTACCTACGTTTCTGTGGTCTTTGACCAACGACAGCGTTTTCATAGTTCGCTCAACTGGAAGACAAAGCATTTCGTTTCCCTGTTTCCCTTTTTGACGATTGTCAAAATATTGGTAGAGAGCCAGCCAGACATCTTTCCGATGACTAACGCGTAAAATAACATCCGCAGTCGTCCCACAGGAAAACTAGCCAATGAGGTTCACGACTCACAAGTAAACACAACATGAAAATGAGACAATTCTCTTGTCTGCAATGCTATTAGGAAAATGCAGTCACAGGGAAAAGCCAAGCATCATTCATATACGCTAACATGTAGTACGAGTCCACGCCCTTAAAAAAAAAATGGACAGAAAGGTTTGCAATAATACTCTTCGATTCAAATCATGTGGTCCGTTTACTAAAACAGGAATGGTACCTTGAACTAAGTGCAGGGTTTCTCTATTTAAAAAAAAAAAAGCGTAACAGACCTATACGCCCTGAGCCTGCCTCAACGCCATCTGTCCGTGTTTGGTGGAACTACGTCCACCTGAGTAACGGCTGTGTGGTCAGCACTGCGCGTACCTAACCACGAACAGGCGCATCAGGGTCTTACCAAACCGTTCTCTATTCCCTGCTTAAGGTTAATGTAAAGCAAAGATCGCGAACAAAAGATGGCAGCACTATCCCCGTATATGTCTAATGTATTTTTATCGTTGTAAGAAATTTCAATGCTGCTCCTAGAAATTGAAGCCTAGAGAGTTCAAACTTTCAAGGAAGAGACTTCATAACCAATTCAAGAATTCTATCCATGGCGATTTTTTTATTTTCTTTCTTGTTTATTGTTGAAAAAGCTTCACTGTTGTTATGAATATCCAAACCTATAGCAATGAAGCTCTTTCAACAATGGACAAGAAAGAAAATTAAAAAAAAAAAAAAAGTACGGATAGAACTGAGTTGCTAGGCTTGAAATTGTAGGAGCAGCAGCACTGAAATTTCTTGCAACGACAAAAATACATTAGACATATATAGAGATAGTGCTGCCATCTTTTGTTCGCGATCTTTGCTTTACATTAACCTTAAGAATGAAGTAAATGGTGTAACTTGGCGAATACGTTCTTCACTTCATAAAACAATCTGGAACTAAAAGAGGCTCTAAAATGTTCAAAACACTCGTTGCGCATTTTCAAACGAAGTTAATTGTGTAATTTAAGCGTGTATTGATTGAAGTTCCCACTTAAATTAATCGATATGCAAGTAAAATTTATTTTAGAACTAGTTCACCGCGCACTAATGTCCAAATTTCAATTAAGTGTATTTACGAACTATGATAAATGAAATATACAAGCCTTTAGTTTTAATGAACTGTCTGAGCCATAAATGCCTAAAGACCATAAATAAACTCAATTAACAATATAAACAAAATCACTATTTAAAAACATTTCAACTACTGTCCACATGTCGAGTGATGGGCTGAAATGTTTTCGCAATGACGCGCGCAACTGCCTTCCTTATGATTTCCAGTGGGCTCCCCAACATTTTTTTTTTTTTTTTTAATCCTCTTTCAACTTTACTTCTCATGTCTATAAGTCGGGTTAGCGTCTCAACAAAACTAGGAAAAGAAACTGATTTTCACATCTGACAGACTGATGCCATACTTGTTCCAATGCTTGTTCGCATCATCAAAACTAGTTAAAGGCAGCGCTCGAAATTAGCGGTGGTCCACTGGAAATTTCAACGGCTGTAACTAAAAAATGTCAGGGTTCCTTTGGACCAGTTGCTTTCTAAAGTTCCAATATATTAATAAGTGTACCTGCAGGCTGTATTTCAAGTTTTATCGAAGTGCTTTCTTTCTGTTTTCAAAAATAAAAATCGTAAAATCCCAGAATCTCAGGAACTAACATATCAGCTGATCAACATCTCAGGCGCAAGTGCCTGAAACTTTGTATTCCAATTTGCTACTCCCAAATTTTGAGAAGCAGTGGCGAACCCAGGGTTGGTTCTTTATTTCCTAGTTCTTGGGAGGGAACCGATTAATAGAAATAAAAACTAAGATAAAATATGAATCTGGATCCGTCACTGATTCTCAAAAAAATGGGAGTACAAAGTTGGAATTTTGTATTCCCAATTCAGAGGCACAGTTTTAGGGTGACAAAGGAGGAAGAGCCAGACACCCCAATATTTCTCCCAACGACCCCAGAATCCCAACAGATTCTTCTGAAGAAGATATTTAGTGTAATAAATATGAAGTGTGTGAGATAGGCATTTTAATTTGTTAAGTATAATCTTATTTGCTTTGACATATAATTTTTACAGGGCTATATAATTATTCTTTAGTGTTTGGTATCCTATATAGGGTTGTAGCCTAAATAAATTTAATCAAGTAGACTAAAAATTACGCTGATTATAATTATTTACTAATCTGAAAAGGGCCAGCAAGATTTTTGTAGGACCAGTGAAGAAAACATTTCACTGGGCCAGTGCTACCAAAAGTTAATTTCGAGTGCTGGTTAAACGTGAACGTGAGTATATCAATTGAGACTGAAAAACATTTGAATGGGGTTATTTAAAAAAAAAAAAAAAATGCTGATATTGTTAGAAATTGCAAACATTTGTATCTCGCATATCAATATTTTCAATGCAGTTAATTTACATGGAAAATCACAATAAATGTTCAAAAATAATCCAAGCTTGCTCCACCTATTATAAATTTCACCACTTATAATTTTATGAAGAATTTACTCCTATTTATGCACGAAGTTTCATAATTTTGATTCACCTGAATCACCGATTTCGATTTTATAATGCATGAGATAAAGACGACTCCTCTTCCGCATACTTCACAAGCATCAAACCGCAGAAATCCTACCTCTTTCTGCCTCACACATTCAAAAACATACGAACACACTCATATATATACATTGTACCAGTATCAAAACAAAGTTTCACATTGAAAAGCGTCATCCATTCATTCGCTCCACGTTTTATGTGTAGATCCGTAGTTTCACGTAGGATGTTACTGAGATGACGTAATGACGGCGACGTGAAATAATTTTCCCAGCTGAATCAGCGACTTGCATGTTAAATAGGCGAAATGTGTAAACCGCCTCGCGCAAACAGTTATCTGCTACAGAATTAAGTCAGTAGTGACTCATGAAAAGACCATGACACTTTTACAACTGCTCGTGTATTGCCATCTTACTGCAGTAGAACTTGTAAAGTTTTTTCCCCCAATATTTACTATAGCACACGGGAGGAAAGTTACATGCAATGGTTTTTAAACTGTTACTCGGTTTAATAACATAAATTACGTATTTATGTACATACAAATGCTTTTACCACTACATGCAATTGTCGTAAAGTACTGAAATGGTATTGAGAGTCGCCGTGGTTCGGGCGGTAGCGCGTCTGACGAATCGGGGGGCCCGGGTTCAAATTCCGGACAAGTCTGGAAAATTTTCTCATAATGTTCCTATGCCTGGCGCTCTGAGCCATCAAATTGAGTACCAGAGTGTCTGTGTTTGGTACTCCTGGGCACTTTGGGAAGGTAAAGGCGGTCGAGCGTGGGACTGACCACTCCACCTCACTTCGTATCTTATAGGTCGTGAATATGCGGCTTTCACGACGCGTATATATATATTACTGAAACGGTATTACCGCAAGTTCCTAAGTGTAGCTGGTATTCTACGATTACGTCTTGGCTATTTAGAATATTAGAAGAATGTGTTGTATCTTGAGCATAGTGTACCTTGGAAAAATTTTATATTTGAGTTAATTATTAAAAGAAAGGGCATTTGCTATAGTTAAAAGTAACTGTTTTCAGATTTATTATTATTATTATTATTTTGTTTTATAGCATCGTTACTGAAGTTTTATTTCATACGTAATAGTAACCGTATACAAGAGAACTGGATATTTTTTCTATAACATAAATTTCCATTCTACATGTTATATTTTCAGTACAGCGTCATGTTAGTGATATCGTACATCCCTCTTGTACCATGAAACGGACGCACATCTTGTACCTTGAAACATATACCTTGAACTGAAGAGAGATAAAGAACACTGGACACCACGAAAACATAACCAGAACAAAAACCAACAAATAAACACACACCTAGGAGTTTATTAGACCTACTGGTAGTTCCCTGAATACTTAAAACTATTTTTATCATGACTTTGGTTCTTCCATAATGATATGAAAATAGTTCTTTCATAAAGTATCACACACGTTTCCACTTTACAAACAGAAAACTTAAATATTTTCCCCCACAAAAAACTTGTTTATGAGTTATTTTATTGCCCTATTATACGTGCATATTTCAAGATACAAGAGGCTGTGTTTCAAGGTATACGAGCCTTTGTACCAAGGAACACTATGATGGGAGTTTTTAAGGATTCAAAAACCCCGTAAAAGAAAGAAAACAGAAACCAAATACTGAAGCAGCTTCCAAGTTTAGGAGCACGAAAAAAAAAAATTGAAAAAAAAAAATGTCGCTAAAACTATAATTTGATAAATGTAAAATTATTTCCTTCTGTTTGAACTATGTTTCTTTACCAAATGTGACCGGAACCAGAAGGTGTTGCCCCAGAGCACGAAAAATACGACGCCGAAAATTGCCAGTTCATTATACTTCCCAGACCGGGTTACCAAAAGTGACACAGTTTCAGCTCTGTTTGTTAGAAGACTAATGATACGGGAAAGAATGGGGAACGAGCGGTTAAAACAACGAGGCGTTCAAGCTCGAAATATATAACGGAAGTTCCGTCAAGAACTGTGACGTATTTGAGAACAAAAAGTGTAAAGATACATGACCGCATCTAACCTAACCTCCACTTTCCCATGATCACTAATTTAAGATAATCTACGAAAAATACCAGAAAGCAATTATTAATAATAAATATAAACATATGAAAATATATTTTTTAAAAAAGGAGAGCGTGTTACTCCTGCCGAAAATCGAACCCGGGCTCTTTTGTTCAAGAAGTCGACGCCTTAACAACCAGGTGACCTGGCAGATGTGGTTTCCAAGTTGCATTTACATTTCATGTGTTACGTACCAGTAGTGATGCGACTTCCGCTACATATTTCTAACTTGATGATCTGTTAAAACATTCGCATGATATAGTTGAAAAGGGGACTGCATGAACTTACACGCGACGCTGATTTTCAAATAAAAGACATGCTAGCGTTGATCTATACCGTTTAGTAATGAATGGAATTTCTACACGAGATGATTTCTGCAAAAATTGTAACTTTTATTACTATATATTGGTTTGCGCGTGGGCGTAGCAAAGGAATCTGTTCAATGTTCAATTAGAGAACTGAATGAAAATCACTGCATATCGAATCAGGGCAAAATAACATAGAAATAAGAAGTACAGTGCAGACAAAAGGCGTACAGTAGTTTCGCAGAATAATCAACAGCGGAACATCAACTGTCTCCGCAGTATACCACCAACTCGCTCCCCCCAGAAGACTATGCAACCTGGCTTACAAACTGACACTGCGGGAAGCATAACTGCGTTGGACACATGCATAAGATTTACAAAATATTGGGACCTGTAAAAGTTGAAACATTTTCTGCAAGAATTTTTTTAAATATTAAACTAGTTAATTTTATTGTTAAAAATTAATCTTATTTCATATGGTAAATATTTTAAAATCCTGACAAAATATGACCTTGGTGAGATCGTTTAAAATAAAATTTCACTATTTGTTTCACCATCCAATGAAATTTTATAGTGGAGCCATACACAAAGCAAAGCAAATTGTAAATTTTATTCCAAAAATCTTAAAAGTTCTACAAATTTGTCAAGATTCACAAAATATTAACCACCAACAATTTTAGAAAATATAAAATTCTTGCAACATCTTGATTTTTCAGATATTTGTGGATTATAAGTACAAAGTATCCCTGAAATAATGTTGCAAAATTCAGGGGTTGATTACTGACACCAAAATCAGAAAAACAGTTCCTTTAAGAAATTATAGTTTCGGAGAGAGACAGAGAGGCGTTCATGGCGGCATCATAACAAATGACGTCATATCTCGATACGTAATGGCGTAAGCGGTGTCGGCTTAGCAAATCACACTCGAACCCGCCTGTGCTCCGAAATTACGGATATTTCGGAATTTCTTTAAAGAAACTTTTCCCTTGCTTTCATGTGTAATCAGCTACTTAAGTTTGCACCATTATTTCAGGGTCACCCTGTACATACCGAACTGAGGACCAAGAAAATTGACCTGCAACCATGAGAACGCAATCTTCTCTTATAGGTACTACATTATTAGACGCAACGCTTGGTGTAATTAATATGTACTTGTGTCCTTGCATTTGCAAAATAAAAAATACACAATCTATGCAACACTGACAATCTTAATTTTCTACAAGTAACGACAATGGCATTTGAAATTACAGGGGGCCAGTCAAGGCCAACTTTCATGACGTCTTCAAACTGCGCCGATCCGCATGACCTGTCTAATTTTGCGAAACAGATCTTAAGTGGTTAACATTCCATCCACATTCAGACTATAACAAAAAATATCATCTGTTGCTTTTTGCGTCGAATTTCCCACCAGTAGCATCCCGGACAGAGCCACCGCCTACCAACGTCACTGCTACGTCACGTTCCCTGTGAACCACTACGCAGACGACTTACAGAGCGTGACATCGGAAGGTTCTTGGGAGATCTTCCACTAAGCTGTGCTGGCATGTTACAGAAAAATAGCAGGGCCAATAAATCTATTTCTACTTATTATGAGGCAACTTAAAGGGAAAAGAGTCATGAGCCTAGTTTTGAGGAACTTTTAACAGAAAACTTTAAAATATATATATACTTCCGGGGATGTATTACTATTTCACTGTCGAAGAAAGTGGTTTCAATCCCAAACTTTTACCGCATAATTTTGACAATAATGCACAAACTAATAACGTACACGTAATTACAAGTTTAATTTAAATTTCATTGATGGCCTTTACGCAACTATGGCTCAGGCTGGGATAGAGACGACGAGAGTATGTAGGAAATTGGTCCGAGCCTAGTTTCGAAGGTACCATTGCGGTGTTAAAATGGGTAAGAACAGGATGCCCGTTCGCTGGGATTGAATCCAGTTCCAGTACCTCTCGAATGCCACGCCAATGCTCTACCATCGAGATGAAGATACCAAGTTTTAATCATGCCACAGTTAAAAAAAAAAAAGTTTCAAGTGCTTCCCACTGGAATACACGCGATGTTCTCAGATATATTCTTTGCGACCTAGAAATGAAATTTTCTCACGTGTTTTCAGCTCGTCACGGTGAATACACAGCAAAAAAAAGTATAAAACTTTCTTTTCCTTCCTTTCCGTATTACAGATGTACAGTGTGTTTAAAAAAAATGGTTATAAATCGGTGGGAAAATTCTTTGCACCGAAACTCAAGAACAAAGTTTCCATCAGTTTTGAAACTTGTAGTTTCGGAGTTAAAGTCGCACTGCATCATTTTAAATGTCGTAATATCACCACAAATAGTAAAACAAGACGTATTGGCTCAGCAAACATATTACATGCATTTGACCGAAGTTTATGAATTTGAATTTGTGTATGACCTTTACGTATCTGGTCCAGGTCAAGAAATGGTAGAAGGAAACAGGAAAAGAGTCGGTCAGGGCCTAAGTTGAAGGTACAATCACGGTATTTTTCTCGTGTAGTTGAGGGAAAACACTGGCAACTACTCAGAAAGCGAATGAAAAGTAAACGCTCTACAAACTGAGTGCCGGTCGCTCGTTCCGAAGTTTTATGCCTGAGGAATGCAACTTACTATCCTTGTCTACTGCGTATTAATAGAATGAATTGTAACATGGGAAAACACCTCTGCGGTGCACTACCTCAATAAAAAATTATGCTTAAATACAATACTTGACAAATTAAGATTGTGAATTGCTAACTTCAAGTCATTATTTGCCCAGATACTACGAAGTATGTGTGTTCCCTGTGGGTGCGTGGTAACGCTCACGGCCTTGTAATTTAGGGATCCCGGGTTCAATTCACGGTGGGAACACAAGTAGTTCGGAGCCCCACGTTAAACTGTAGATCCCGTCTTTAGAAGCTTACTAGTTCGTTTAGAACGTTAACAACAACTCTTATTAACTACGCCGTATGTGAATGCCATGCTAGATGAATGTCAGTGGCTGTGGCTAGGCGCGTTTTGAAATTAGAAATCAATTGAACTTTTTTATCTTGTTATGGTATGAAGAATTAACGCTCAAATGTCTGAACACCCTGTATAAAGCGACGATATGAAAGGATTTATAGAAGCCCAACCATAGTACAAATACGATTTCACGTACACTTATAGAGTTATACACAATTATTAGTTTTGAAGACGTGACTAATATCA
>JAGDQP010039107.1:0-17881 GCA_022664845.1 Lepisma saccharinum | reverse complement strand
TTGCGTTATGTTTTAGATAGATTTGCCCTCCGTGTGTGCATAAAGATGTCTCTAACTGCAGAAATTTATTTAACTTGGGGAATAGCTTGTTGTAACTTACCAATTTTTCCTCTTTGAAAAGATGAAAGTAGGTCTCGTAATACACACTAAGGAGATTCGTCTCCACCAACTCATATTTAATTAAGCCTGTAATGAAATACAACATGAGAAGAAAAAAAAAACATTGACCAAAGCATTTTTATACTCCCTTTGCTCATTGACAATGGAAAGAAACTTAATAAATAGAAGTTTAGGGGGATAATAATAATAAGCTTTACGTGCTATGACCAGCAAAGAAGCCAATATTATTAATAGAGATTAATGATAAAAAAACAACAACACACATTTGATACAGTTGGTGTCTTTTCGACATATACACATATTTGGAAAACTACATACGAATTGAGATCAGCAATGGTGTTCATAAACCCGTAAGTAGAGACATTAGAATTTCGCGACTCGCGAAAATTTTAAACACTCAAGAGATCACAGGAGTAGAAGGATGGCTGTTAACATCTTTGTGAAAATGTTCTTTTAAACACACGAAATACTTGCGAAATTTGGACATTTTGCTTCCATCCACGAATTCTGAGCACTCCTGAAGAAATTAGAGCATTTTTATTCATTCATTCATTAACGAAAATAATGCCTAAACAATCAGAAATAAAAATACAATTACTCTTCCAAAAACCATCATCGGATTCGCGTAGCACAGAGAGCAAATTTGCGAACATGGTTTGCCATCTAGTTGAAAAAAAATCGAACTACACTATCACAAGGCCACTGATTGTGTGCGTTTGGCGGTATTCGTGGTGAGAGGCTTTGTGAAAACAAATTGATACGTGAAATATTATTCCGCCAAACATTTCGCTAGCGGGCACAGCAAAGCAGTTTCAAATGCAGACTGTAAGGGATTGTTTTCAAACTTTTCCTTGTGCTGACCAGAAATCGAACAAATCTGACCATGACAAATTTGGATCTGATATGAAAATTCAGCTCAGTGATTAAGAAATCAATTCCTTCATAGTTGTGAATGTGCTTATTAAAATGTTGATTGCAAATGTGGCAGAAGTATGTGAAAAACTTGAATAAATAAACATATAATTAGCAGTATTAGGCCCGTTCCACGATCACGTATGTGATGTTTGCGCACTATTTTTGCCCAAAATATCAAGATAATAAAGATTAATATTTTCATTAACTTTTTTTTTAATTATAGAAAGTACACTGTAACATTTACGTACTATTTTTTCTAGATACATTGTACAACACTCAATAGAATGAAAATTAAATTTGAAACTATCATGTATGTGCCAATTTTTGGAAGTGTATATTCATTGTGAAACTTTTATAATTAATTTCTGCGATGATTTCAACGCTGAACTTTTTTTATGTTGTTGACATTATAACTGAAGTTATCAAATATATGTTTTGTACAATCATACAGTTCCAGTTAAATTTGCGAAAAAAAAATTAAACCAGCTATCGTGTTTGTGACCGCACAATCATGTCTGTGACGGAGTACAAAATCTACATTATTTTTAAGCGTACCTTTGCATATATATTGTTAATCCGCACAGAAATATAACTAGGCCTAGTAAAAATTGGAGCATTTATTGTTTTTTAATATAGAATAAGAAAAACTACAGCTAATTTCTAAACAAAACATCAGACTACGTCAGGACCATTAACAAATCTGTCTGAAATTGTAGGCGTGGGTAGTACTTTAACTATATCTGCTCGAGGTACTTGATACTGCTTAGCATTCTCTACATAAGAAAAGTTCAATGCCGAAACTTTAAGATACAAAACAAGTAAGTCTTTAATTTCCCTGACCCTATCGGAAACGTGACAAACAAAATTTTGCCATCCTTTTTCCCTGTAACTTTTACCAAAAGGAATGTCCGCACAACAGTTGGCATAACTGAATCATCGCCAGACTCAAAACACTTCAAAATAAAACAAGGTTTCTTACAATCAGAACGACTATAAAAAATGGTTCAGAATTGGAAAAAATAGTTGCTTATATTCCTTTGACTTCTCAAGCGTTTGACCAGTCTATAGTTTTAGACTCATCACTGATTTGCAATTGCATTATTGCTATAACACTGATGTTAGGCATAACTGTAGCAGCAACTCTTTCAAAATCTGTAGCTGTTTGCACGGTTTCTCGTCTGGCCATTACTTCTGCACGCACTCTTGCCTTTGCTGAACCACCGATACCATCTACGACCCTTTTACCATGAGATGTGGCAGTATATTTCCAACTGATGTGAAATGTTTTGAGACCAAAGATTATGATTTCGGAATTGTATATGTGTGTCCTAGAAACGACTTAATGGCATATAAATACCATTTGTCTATTGTAATCAAAAAACTATTTACAAGCAAACGGATTAGATTAAATAAATACTGTATTAATTAACATTACATCAATAGCATTATAAAGAATAATTCTGACACAAGTGATAGACACTTTCAATGTCTAATTATTGTACTGCAAACTGTAACTACTTTTCATTGTGGAATGGATGTATTTAACGCCTTAACCGAAGTTATAAATAAAAGCTTCGATTGCATGTAAGTTATTCATTCTGACTCTGGAACTGAAGGGATTCATAGCTCCAATAAAGCGGGTTTGTTGCGTCCATTTGTTTCATTTCACCTTGTTCTTTTGGTAGTATACACTACATATATATATCTCCGAAGCCAGTCCGGCAAGGATATAAACATGAATAGTCTCTCCGACGCCAGTCCGGAACGGGACTTCACACAGTAAGCTCCTTGTGGGTTTCCTACATCAACAGGCAGTGCATATTCTGGTCGCTGTTTTACTAATCACATTCTTTTTCAGGTTTTCCTGTAAACCACGTCTTTCTGAGATAGCCGTTTTAGATTATCATAGCAATCTGCCTAGTCGACGGTCCGAATAGTGACGTATCAAATTAGACAAAATGCAGCTACTAAAATGTCGGAACAAGTAAATTTTGCGAGTGATAGAATGCTCCAACTTTCTTTCTTTTATTTATATATATATAAGGCAAGTGCTGCAGCGGGACTACTTACATTTAGCAGGTTTGAGCTATATGAGTTCAGTTCCGGTCAGGATTCTGTTTAGATTATAAAATACTCACCTATAATCCAGTTCAACGCACAAATGACTCTGCTGGGATTTATGGTCTCAAACCACGAGAGTATCCAGATAATTACCTCCTCAACAGCATCTTCAGGCATTATCTTAGTTGGAATTAGACACAGAAAGAGATCTTCAGTTCTCTTCACACCTACGAAATAATATTTTATCCTATCAGAAACTCCAACTGATAAGTATAAATATTACATCAATAAACAAACTAAGAAAAAATGTTAAACAATTTAATTTAACACAAAAGAAACATGCAAGTGGAGTCTATTTAAGAAATGCATTCTAACTTTTAACAAAAAAATTTACAATTTGGCTTTTCAGTTGCTATGGTTTTGTTTTAACTCACTACAAATATGAATCTTTCATCTCTGGCGTTATTACTTGTCAGTTTCTCTCAGTAGATGTCTCTTATCAATATTTGTGTGAATTGTGTCAGTTTTAGGAATTTAATTTTTAGGTCTCTAGATAGCGTAGCTAACAAAAAGGCACCTTATAACCCCGTTTACTCGCTCTGTCCGTGTCCAAAAAGTAAATTTCAGGAACCATACGGTGTAGAGAGGTGTCGTTGGAAAGAACATTCGCTAAGAGCCGCTGCAACCGTCTTCATTGGTGAAGAGGGTCAGTGTAGCCAACTCATCTTTAAAATTTAATTTTTCAGATTGGTTCCACACTGTTGTAGTTATCCGCAAACTTGGCTTAAATATTATTCGACACAATAGCATAATACTGTGTGTGTCACCGTCTCAAACATCCCAGTTGTTCGTGTTACCAACCTATTTTATACAAATGAATGCTTGTAGCATACGTCATACACACTGTTGCCACACGTCATTTCCTCAGTGGGCTGCGTTGTAGTAAGTCGCACGAGAAAGCTATCTTTTTTTTTTACCTGAACACTATCAAAACAGAGAAGGAAAAGAGAAAATGGGTGGGAGAAGACGGACGCACCGAAGCACGATTGAACAAAAGGCGCGGTCACTGCTTGATACAGAAGGGAGAGCAAAGATGGCCACGTTGTATCCTCTTCTCCGCACTCCCCGTTAGTCAATCACAGTTTCTTTTCCCCTCCGTCACTCACCCGAATACATTCTCTGTCTATTAGGACAATAGAATCGCAGTGCTTACTTCCTTAAATCGGATTTTACAATTCCAAAGATGAATCAATCAGTTTGATCCAGCTCATCTCTTCAACAGTTGAGATGGCTGTATTTTATTGGTAGAATTCATTTGTTGTTTCCCGCTTTCTGTTTTATGATATCCCTCTACACCGTTAATTTTCTCAGGCCAAGAAGCTCATAAAGCTTAATATAATAATCATGTATACTTTAATTTTCTTTCCATATAATTTAATTTCACTTCAAATCAAAATATTAACATTGAATACTAATATTCCTGGTTTGTTTCGCTCCCGAATCGTTCTTATTCAGAAATAGATAGTTTGTTTGTGTACCACTCGTGGCGCTTCGTGTGTAACGTTGTAGTACAATTGAAGATTTCTATAGGAAGTCAGCTAGCTTGTCCAAAAGGATTAAAGATATCTTAACATACCAATTGAAAGGTTAAAACTCATTATTTATGTACAGACATTTTATCCATGATACTTAAAGTCTCTGCAGGTAGAAATTAAGTTTTCATCATACCAAATGAACTGCAACAGGTATTGTTTTGCTATGTATGAGTTATCAGTAATAAAGTCAGCCATGATGGCTCACTCTGCATTGGTATAAAGCAATTCTCCCTTCTCTGTAATCCACTTGAATTCAAGAATCCAAAAAATTGAAACTGTTCTACGGAGTAGTATTGATTTATGTAAATAGCTATATTTGTGTAATTATTTAGCAAAAGATACTCATATAAATTTTTAAGCGATGAACTTGTTGTTCATGATTGAGAAAAGCGTCACCGCAGGTCCTTACGCTTAAATTAGGAAAGATAGCAATAAAGTGGCATTCAGTTTTAACATTACATGAAGTGTTATAATGTAGTAGACTAGAATTTTCTATACTTTGTGGTATCGAAATTCGGAGATAGAACACTCAAGAACAGTCACGAACTTTAGACAAAGAGAAAGTAAGTTTCAATGTACGTGTATAAATTAACTAGGTATTTAATGTGCTTACACTATGAATTAATTGTGTATATAGTGTTAATATCAGTTGATTTAATTCTAAAAGCATTTCTTCTTAGCTTGGCAAATGGTTTATGTATGAAGATAAAACTAGTCTTAAAAGTGCACAAACAAGGAAACAGAGACAAGAAATTCAATCTCTGAGCGCAAAGGAATGTGAAAGCGGTGATGCATGAACAATAGCATTTTGTATAGTTGCTGGCCGAGATATGAGAAAGCCAAGCATATGTTCCTTGTTGTTGTTTTGTTTTTTCCTGTACTTTTCAGCGGGAAGAAGTTGCTTGTTGGAGAGACAACGGAAGACTGTTGTAGTAGAGGTATTCTGACGTCATGTGGTGTTAATGTTTTCCCCTTCTGAATAAAAGGTCAGGGGTTTCGAAGCTCTAGAGGGAGAAAGGAGAAGAAGGGAGACGACGCGTAGGAAATGCTGATAGATACTCTTGCCAGCCCGAATGCTGGAAATTGTTTTAGAAGGCTATGTGGGTCTTAGTCACTTTTTTCGCTGCGTTGCAGCTTGGAATATTTCTCTGAAATTTTGATGATAGAATATTTTTTGAGTTTTTTGGACTTGGTAATTTTTTTGATATTGAGAAGTTCTCCTATGAACGATTATTTTGGATGAATTATGATATTCTTCGTTAAGATAGGTTACCTGATAGTCTGAATTTTAGCATTCAAATCTTTCAAGGGAACAACTCGAGTACGTCGAGACGCATTACTATTTGGGTTGCGGAAATATGCTTTCACTTGGGAAGAATTAGAATTGTCTAATGCGAAACTAAGGATAATGCTTTCATGAAGGTTTTCGAAAAGAAGTCCTCCTAAAAGAGCTCAATGAGAAAGTAATTCGTGAAATTTTAAAGCAAATTAACTCTATCCATGCCTAGGAATACCTCTAGTTCCTGCCGTCAGGAGAGTTGTATATATCAGAACATTATTTACAGTATAGTATAGTTAAATGTGTTCAATGTTTTGATTGATCAAGTCCAACACCTACTCATTTAGACTGAATTCAGATTTTTAATTTACCTTCTCGTTTTAAAAAATAAAATAAAAAACTAAAAGCAGAAAAGTATTCAAATGATAAAACTCAGTAACTGCTGTCACGAACCAATTGGCGTTAGGTATTGAATTTGACTATATTGAAGTGATTTAGTGGATCCTAAAAGGAAACAGCCTCATCAAGCGATTGGGATAGAACCCCGATCAAAAATCCAGTCCCAGGTATAACAACTTTGGGAATCGAAATGTAGTAGATACGTTTCTACTTTAAAGTTATTAGTTCTCAGAAAGTATAACGTTAAAAATATGTACTTTTTCAGGGTGTCTACTGAATGTTAATTTTCAAATTCCAGTTTTTTCCAAATCATTAATTTATAACATTTGTCTTCTTGTAAAAATATATATATATATATATATATATATATATTATCAATTATAGTACTTCCTTAAATCATTTATAGAACATGAAAATAAATAATTATGTACTAACTAAAATAAAAGTTTTGGAGAGATTTCAAACAAGACAATAAAGTACTATAGTCACTACCAGAAGGCAATTGAGAAAATTGTGCAGTACAAACCAAATAAACAGTAGAAGATAAAGAATATTCATATTTTTTAACCAGGTGACTGGCCCTTTCGTTGGTGCGGGGTCGATAAAATATGTTTGCAGCACTAACAGTTCTACTACTTTGGCCTAAAATTTCATCCCCATGTCTTTTAATATTGTCATTAATTGTTCTTTGTCCTTAGGAACAAGCTTGTCAAATTTAATGTTTCTATGTTGAAGAGTTTTCGAGTTCTCTTTAAAAGGTTTTCGCCCTCTCTCCGGGAAGTGCCGAATCGAGAAACTAAGATAGCCGTTACTCATGCATTGAAAGGCAGAATTTTCATGCCAAATGTCATGTTTTTAGCTCAAACAGTTTCAGAGCTGCACCTCACCCCACCCTGTTTGAATATTGAAGTTAAGATAATTTCAGAACTTAGTTTAACATCAGACTCAAAAGTACATAAGCACATTAGGCCAATTAGAGAATAAAACATGCATAGTTAGAGTAGAGGATAAGAGAAAGTTGAAATAAGGAGAAAAACAGAGCATCAATCAGAAAGAAGAAATATAACTGACATCAGCTCGGGTACCCTCGGGGTCGCCACACCTGTACTCACAAGAAGTCTGAGAGTCCCTGAGAGTTTCTGATAAAAAATAATTACTTATATGCCTCATTCTGTGACCTTAAATTTACAAATTCAATAAAATTTATTTTAAATGTTTACACAGTGAAATTAAAAAAAGTAAAAATTTAAGTTAAAAATAACAACTTCAAAAAATCCAGATTTCTGATCGAACTCCAGGTTTTCTAGATGAGTAGGCACCCTGATCTCGCCAAGGCTAGTTTCTCCTACTTCACAATTAAGATCAGTTAAGTAAAAGATTTTCAGAAATGAGTATGTCACGTACTGTTACTTCTGCTACAGAAACTTAAATTTTCCTTTATTAAAATATTAAACCCCTTCAACTTAGTACAGAAATAAAAATATCTTAAAGATCTACTACTTTCCACGCACTAATGTTACAAAAATGGTACATTTTAAAAAATATTCATATATTAAATTTACACTGAAATTTTTTATCTTATTTTCAATTTCAATTTTATTATTAACAATTTTGAAAACCCTACAATTTAATATCAACATTGACTGAGTACGTTTTCCAAGTGCGTCTACGAGTGAATTTATCATATTATTACTGATGTTCCCACAGCAAAACAATATGAAAAAAGTAGATATGTGATGAAAAAAAAGTTTGACACGATATTGAATTTGAATCATTAAAATGATTAAATTGGCTTTTCATGAAATTTATTTATTTATATATATATATGTATATATGTGTAAGGTATTGTCTAGCTCTGAATTCTGTAGCCGCGAGAGAGGAGTCGTAGCGTGATCATGGGTGGGAAAACACTATGAATAGCCAATGCGGGTTAGGAAGTAAAAGCGCGAGTTCTCGCTGATGGCTCTGCACTTCCCACTTCACCCCGCGCGATAGCCAAGACCCCTCTCAGAGGTCTACAGAACTCGGAACTGCACCGTATATCTTCTGGTTGCACAAAGCGAACTGCACCTTGTGTTGTAGTAGCAATATTTTTCAACTTTTTTTTTATTAGCGAATAAAATTACGTCACTCTAAGTAAATTATTACAATGAAAGGAGTTGTGTGGCTCGTTTTTATTTCTATCTAGTGAAAAGTCTTATGTTGAAAAAAAATACGGTCTCTTATGGTGCAATGTTTGTACGAGTACTAGCAGCAGTAATAGTAGTAAATTAAAAATTTATTTCATCGGATTTGGTTTTGATTTAATCTGGTTACGAAAAGACATTTACAAAAACATACCAGCGAAGGCTCAGTAGTTTCCAATTGTTGTTGTTGTAAGCGTCATAAGCCACAGTATCTAGAAAAAACACATACTTGAACCTCAAAATGAGTTTAAAAGAGAGATAACAGATGGACTATTTTTTGATAGCACATAAATCTGAAAAAGCAACATTTGTTTTCTGGCTAGAGTCCCCTTTGATAAGATCATTTAATAAGATGAAGCTGGTCACACTAAAATGCTTTATGGGACAAGAAAATCAAGCTAATCCCATATAACACATAAGCACCCAAATATAACCAAACACACAGTTTTTCCACCTAGTCCATTTGTTTCAGTATCTGGTAACAATATTCCATTTCGCAATACACTGTGGCAACCATCGAACTCTACGAAGCGATACTGGAGTGACTACGAAGTGTCGAAAGATAGAAGCCAAATCAAATATTTAAACTCGACTTTCCACTTCCAGTCTAAACCAATATGGACCAAATTTTCAGTTCTAACTCAGTTAATTATACGCTTCTTGTCGCTGTGTGGCCCATTTTTTTATTTAAGTCTTAATTCCTGAGTTATTCAAATAATAGTATACCGTATTCTGCATATAATAAAAAATAACTGCAAGTAATATTTGCAGTTTTTTTTCATGAATTAAGGCATAAATCAAAACACGGGCCACACAGCGATATCAAGCGTAAAAAACTGAGTTAGAACCGAAAATTTAGTCTATATTGGTTTACAGTGGAAGTGGACAAACGAAATTAATGTCCTCTTCGTTCCCTGGCTTCATGTATTGATGAAATTTTCAATTGCCGCAGTCAGTCCAGTATCGCTTTTAGATAGGGATCATTAGTGGCAACATTGTACCTACCTTGTTTCTGCTCAGAACCGCGATTTTTGATTCCACCAGCACAGAGCACGGACAAAGGCGAACTTGTTAGACGGCTTCGTTTAATTACTGCAGAATTTTTAAACTTTCCTTTTTTACCTGATGAAGCTAATATTTACGTTAGCGAAACCAGTAGTGTTTACATCACTATATTGTTGTGTGATACGATGGCAGCAAGAAAGAAGAGTCAAGTTGAAGGTATGTTCAAAACTTGCTCCTCGCCACGTAAATTTACATTTAATCTCACGTAACTCAATGTACCACTTCTCTATAACTCACTGAAAATATTTACCTTATACCGCAGAAGAGGTAACGTTGGCAGTCCTGGGTCAGTGTTACTCATCGAAAATCACCATGACAACCTCATACACAGTTCCTTTCAGAGCGGTAGTTATACAAGTATTAAATAGGTAAATGATAGTATGTATTTTTCTGCCACAGTTACCTTATTATAAGGTGTACTATAAAAGTTGACATTGAGTCAAATCAGTTACAATTAATGTCTCGAAATTTTTCAAAGCATGTGAAAATAGCAAATATACGTACTGAGATCTGTATTAACAAGAACATCCACAATGGTCTTAATCTCTTCGTAGCTCAACCCATGATCGTAAGCTTTCCTCTTTAAAACTGTCACATGGTTTGTGAAAACTAATTGTTTAATATGTCTGGACGGAACACCTGAAAATAAGAAAAAATTCAACACCTTGTTTTTGCGTTTGTGCAAAATTACAGAAACAGAAATTTTCGAATAAAATTACTAAATAAATAAATAAACAGACGCTCTAATAATAGAAGTCTATGTAAAGATATTTTAAACCAGACTTAAGCAAAATTAGTAATATTATAAAGGATAATACATTTGCAAAAAATTATGAAAGAATGAAACTAAAAATTTCACTATCAAAGCATTTTCTTTCCAAACTGAGCGAAAAAAGCTCAATTTGGAAAGAATATAGTAAATCGCAACTAGACAAATCTGTCTTCTCAAATACTCAGTAACTAGGCCAGTGGTATTCAACTGGAAGTACGCGCCCCTCCATGTGCAATGCGACGACTTCTTAAAGGGAAGAATTATATTTTCACTTGATACCTTGATTTTTTCCTTTTATTATTTAATAATACATTACTTTGGACGGATGTACTGTAACCTGTTTACGTTAGATTACATAATAATCTAAGTGTAACTTATGCATCAACAGCTTTCGTGCACTCCCAGGTAATGTAAGTAGGCATCTGAAAGATAACACGTTGAATACCACTGAACCATGGAGCTTAGCAAAATGTCAATTGTCAAGGACGTCTAAACTCGAATATTTTAAACACAGCGGTCGACCATCCTGACTGAGGTTTTTCCTCAGTCACACCAGGCAAATGCCGGGCCGACACCTTCCCGAATCCCTTCCCCTCCCCTATCCCGGCTTGAGCCTTAGATGCCTGAAGGCCATAAATAAATAATTGAAATTCTAATAATTTAAAACAGAATACCTTTTACTCAACACTACTTGAGGCACTTTCTCTACTGTTTTTTTTTTTTCAGCCGTTCTTAAAAAAAAACTTATTGAAGAAAAGAATTGGAAATTCATTAAGATTAGCATTTTAAATACGAACTTCGTAATAAATATATCCGAATTTATAACTATACAAAACCGTCTACTTCTCATTTCATCTATAGGGTTTCTGTAAAGAGTACCACGAAACCCATAACTATTATATCAATTAACGTTTTCCTTAAAATCAATGCTTTTCATGACTGTAGAATATATATATATATATACAGTGTATATATATATATATATATATATTTCTCCCAGGACCGGGACAAACTCTTTTCGTTTAGCTTTTAAACAATAACGATACACTAGGTGTTTTGAAATAATTTATGGTCTTAGCTATCTTAAGCTCAGGCCTGGATAGGGTAGAGGATAGGAGGTTGGAAGGTAGTTGAGCAAGCCCTAGTTAGTAGGTACCTTCCGGGCATTTGTCTGGTGTAACTTAGGAGAAACATTAGTCAGGATAAGTGAATGCTGGAATCGTTCCCAGGACCTTTCGATGGCTAAGTCAACGCTCTACCAACTGAGCTACGGTCGCTCGGTGAGTATTACAAACACAAACGAGACTTTCTTAATAGCAAAGGGATACTTTAACGGTCGTTATCTTAGCAAGAGTTTGTTATTGATATGCGTCTCTAGACTCACAGCTAAGAGTTGCTTTCGAACAGGCTCTATAAATTTAAGAAAAATATTCATTTATATTTAAGCCACCCAGGTACTAACACTAATTTTTCCTTGGAACACCACTATCTAGGTAAGAAAAAGTCTACAACTGATATACTTAAGTAATCGGAATACGTTGTTCCGCTATACGAGTCAAGTTGGCCAAGCTCACTCCACGTAGAGTAACACAACGCCATCCACTTTTTTAAGGTGCAAGCAATACCTATTGCCATTTTTCATTCCTTTGTCATTTTGAATTTTTTCTGTGAGGCATAATCACAGGGAATCAAGTATAATAATACTTTCGACAGTATCGATCATACATGAAATCGTTTGATCATACATTGTGTTTGGATGTCGTAGGACGCAAAGTACTGAAGGCAGGAAATTAAAATGATTATACTGCAATTGTTTCCCGTTCTTATGTTAGTAGCCATATTTGGGAAGACAAAATACTCATATGGCCACATTATGCAGTGGAACATACCAACAAGAAAAGTTCACAAGTTATCCCCCTCCTGTAATCTTCTCGGATTGCAAGAGGTAATCAGTAATCTCCATTGAAACTAAAGGTCTTACTATTCGAGATATCGCCATTTAGAATATCACAAATTTCCATGAACCCTGGTTGGCTAAGAGGTTAGCACGCTAGCTTTCTGTTCATGTAGTCACGGGTTCATATCCTGAGGGGACCTAATGAACAGAGTGATTCGGAGCAGACTTTACCAAAAACTGTATGCTCCAGCCTTTAAAGCTCACCAGTTCATTTATACATATTTCTTATGCAAAACTTTAAAAGAGGTAATTCCTTAACAAGCTTAGCTGAATTTTGCACGACTTTACAACCAGTTTGTGGAACTTTACAAAGTAAGGCGGTCGTAGCTCAGTTTGAAGGCCCTGGAAACGATTTTACCAGCCACCTATCCTGATTGAAGTTTTTCATACCATACAAAATTAGGCCCTGGCCAACTACCTTCCAATACTTTTTCCCCGCCATATCCCGGCGTGATCCTGAGATACCTAAATGCCATAAATAAACGCTAATTTACAAAGTATATATAAAAACCGAGACGTAATACAAACCTTTGATGCTTTTTAAGTACTCGATGGCTTCATCCATACTGCTGCTTTAGATTCTGTAAGGAAGACAAAATAAGAAATTAGACACGTAAGATAGCGTCATTTTGAAGAAAAAACCAATAGCTATCTTTGGTCAAATCAGTTTATTAGTTACCATATGCATACGCAAATTGGTTATTTCTTTCATGAGTTTTAAACGGAACCATTAGCCGAACTAATTCTAAAGAAACTGCGGGTATATTATTATATACATTTAATTAATATTCGCGCAAATTTTGCAGCAATCATATAGTTATAACCGAAACAGCTTACGTCAGTATTTGTAGATATATTACGTCATCTATGGCGATGCTTCACTAACTTTTGGCGCCACTAGCTTCGAAATTCCTTATTTTGGACAAAGATTGAAATTATAAATTTTTACTTTGTACTATGGAGAACTGATTCTTGCAATTTTGCCGTGTATATTTGAAAAAAGCTTATAGAAAAAATATCTATATTGACACGTTGAAAAAAATCAGTCATTTCTTCTAACTACGATACTCGAGCCTAGGATAGCGAGTCAGTGATGAACCTCAGGATAATCGTTGTATTTCTCTGAGTGAGTTACCAACTGTTTTTGTTTCTGTATTAAGAAAATCCAAGGTTTTGTTCAACCACATGGTAAACGCTCTCACTGCAAGATACTCGGTGCAACATCTCAATTCGGTGATGAACAAGCATCATGATCCCAACTGAAGAGCTACTTGAAATACGAAGTAGTGGCAATGGGGGATTCCTTGCGCTCATTACGTAACACTTTGTGCGAGAGCAGCCTAGTAGGCCTATGATCTATAAGGACAGTGGTGTCAAGGAGTTTTGTTTGTAAGAATCCCTACGTTGCGTCCCTAAAATACTGCGACAAACTTCGGGAAACAATGAACTGCAAATATTCTAATAAGATAAATATAAATTCCATTGGCAGATGTTAATACAGTTTATGCCCTTCCTTAGTTCTTTACATATACCAATACGTCGTTTGTGACTGGAAGTTACTTACAATAAAATCAAATTGCAAAACCACAATATTAGAACCAAAGATTACTATAGCGGGACCATGATATTGCACAATATTTTATTTCCGCCCCCTTAATTTTTTTCTGTCTGGACGCTGAAGATATCATGAAATGGTCAGTTTCTTTTCTTTTACCGTCTTTCTTCCGCTTCAGTGGTTGAGTGGAAAATTGCTTCCATGTGGGTCTTACCGCGGACGGTTTGAAACTGGAGAACAGCCGAAAGTCACAAGAGGTGAAAACAAAATGATTCAATGGTGTCTATTAATTTTGTGACTTGAAATTTCCTAACTTTTCCATGATATTTTATTTCCAAATTCCCGGAGTTTTTGATACAGTTGAACATGTAAATAATATGCAATTACATTTTTTTAAATCTCACCACCCTCCAGTTCAAGCAAGTACATTATTGGTAGTTCACAAGTAACAAAAATCTTTAAAATAGAGGATTTTAACAGATTGAAAAAAAATCTGATCAGCAGTGGGAATCGAACTCACGAGCTCCACCTTGCTGAAGCAGTGCTTTAACCAACTATGGACAGACCCACCTCATAAATTTCCTGAGCTTTCCTCATAAATTTTAGATTTCCCTTAGTTTTCTAGATTTATAAAATTCCCTGAGTATTCCAGGATGGTAGACACCCTGGATTCTTTTTGTCTATGAACTTCGCTGTAATAAACAACAACTACCTCTCCCTCCCTAGCTCCAACTATAGTGATATATCTATATAATTGGCAGCTCTGATATGAACTAAACAAGGAGCCGCCTCTGGAACGAAGATGAACCGCGACTTGAGTATATCGAAACATTCCCCTCCGTTAAGATGAAGCAGTGGTTGTGAATATAGACTCCATGCGTCGGTCACTGTTTCTTATGATACACAAAGATTCGGAACAATTGTTATTACTTCGAAGCAGTCGGTCAGTTACGTGAGTCGAAACAGTGAAGCATTAACCAAACCTTCACTCATTTGAACGATTCGGGGGTTTCCAAAGAGTAGCTCATTAAGCAACTCCAGGATCGTTGGCAAAAAGTGATCAATGCCGATTACTTTGAAGATTAACGATAAGTGACATCTCCTGTATACCTTTCTGTTTCTATCAAAAACGGCAAGAACCTTTCTGGTTAGCTTTTATATTACGCAAGGAAGTCCATCGTTTCACTATATTGTCAAAAGAAAACAAATAACAACGATCCTTTACGGCTTTAACTAACCTGACTTAGACACTCGGCATTAATTTATATATGTGCGTACATTACGTGAGAAAATCATTCGTGAAATCGGTTGACTACATCTAAAGTTTAGGAGCTGCTCCATTGTAATCACTTCATGATCCTTGTACTCCTTGCCTTTTTCGTATTTGAAGCAATCAAACCTAACCTTAGTTAACTTAGCGTATTGAATCTGAAGCCAAGAATGGATAAAATATGAAATTGCATAAAAAAAATGGAGAGCACAAGGGCCTTGCTTGAAGTGATTATAATGGAGCTGTTCCAAAGTTTATTTGCTACTTCTATTATAGTGTTGAAAATGTTACTTGTTTTATTTCGAATTCGTAGCATACAGAATACAAAAATAAAGGGGTGATGAGTGCAAGGACACAATGCAGATAAGATATTTACACATTCTGCGTTCACAAAATTGATATCATCTGAAGTACAACATATAACAGAAGTAGCTTATTTATAGAATTTCCATAGATTGTGTATCTTCACTTACATGAACACATTTAGTCTGTGCTAAAAATTACAACCACCTATCAAACTTGACTTCACGATGGGCTCCACACACGAGCCATTTATACAGTATGAAAAACCGTGCTTAGCATGTAATTAATAAACACTACGTATAATTAATTCAAAATTATATTCAGAAATCGTGAACACGATTCATACATAACCAACAAAATCAAATTCGACAGAAATGAGAAAAGAAAATCATTCGAATTATCCAAAGCTCCCTCTTTACAGTGCTGCCAAATGCTAACCGTGAAATTCGAATGAGCCGGTCGCCGTAGTAATTCTTCACGGCAAATACATCATTACGGGGAGGGAGTGGATAGTATTTAATCACGTAGAAAAAAAAAACTGTCCTCATCTTCGTACACCTTGTTATAACACTACAGTGATCGACTAGTATTGAAGAAGCGTGATCCAACATAACCTCGACCATCCACTTCCAGTATAAACCAATATGGACCACATATAATTTTAACTCAGTGTTTTACTTTATTGTCTCTGTGCGGCCCGTTTCAGATTACTATCTTAAAAAAAAGGCCGCTTGAGCAGCTGCTTTTCGTTCAAGCTTGAGTTGCTTTCGATTTGAGTGAGTAGCCCATTGAAATATGTGTTTCAATTGGCTATTTACCCAAATCACAAGGAATGAATGAGTTTATGTTATGAATAGCTGTACATAATACTTTATGCTCATGCTGTAAATAATATTTAAACTTTATGTAATAATTAAGACATCACAGCTCTAATAAGCATAATAAAACTAACTTAGAACTTGGTCCATATACGTATAGATTGGAACTGGGTAATCGAGATTTTAGAGGTGGCTGCAATGATTTAATTTCCGTTAGGAATTGCTTTGGCGAGAAGGTACGTTATAATGCAAATAATGTCAAGCGATGGTGCAGTCTCTTCGATCTACTTCCAGTGGCCCTCAAGTTCACCCAAGCCTCCACGAACATCCGGAAGGTAGATATATTACTCAATAATGGCTATTTATTTCGAAATATTAATTAGAAATAGGACCTGTAGCATAGCAAAGAACAACTTACGCAGAAATACGGTTTTAAAAATCTGTGGACATGAAATTGCGTTACATGTCCAAAAAGAACACACACAAAAAAAAATAGTAAAACAATATGTTCCCTTACTTACAGTACTATCAAGTGATAAATAATAAAATGCTGCACTTAGTTCATACAGCTGTTTTAAAAAGAATGCAGGCGTTTATCTGCACTGCACACCAGGGACGGAGCCAGGAAAAATATCCGGGGGTGCAACATTTTATTTGAAAAACTTGATAAAACACACACATACCTATATATATCATCATCATCATATTCAGCCGTTTTCTATCCACTGCTGGATGAAGGCCTCCCCCTTTTCTTTTCACATATCTGAAACTATCCTTATCCATGTAGCTCCTGAATAACGCTTGATTTCATCTACCCATCTTACATTTGGACGTCGTCTCGGTCGTTTCTTTTCTCTAGGAATCCACCGTAGTACATTTGTCGTCCATCTTCCATTTGTTCGTCTAACTATGTGACCGGCCCATCTCCACTTCATCTTCTTCGTAGTCTTGATTACATCTTTGTTTCTGCGTGAATCCATTCATTTGTCTTTCTTTCCCTCCTGGTTATTCCTAGCACGCATCTCTCTGACTTTTGGGATGAGTTTCAGTTCTGATTCCAGACTATCTAAGTCACGATTGTATAGAGACGACCGAAAAGTAGCAGCTTTTCGTATTTAAGAAAATGCACACTCTGTGGGTAGTAACAACTTACTCCAACTAATATACTGTGTTATTTGTACATCTTTTTTTTCAACTCAGAAGTAAGGTGATCAAGGTGTGTGTATGTGTGTGTGTGTGTGAAGGGTTACGACAATCAACCTACTCAACCACTACGACAATCGAAAAAGTGGAAGATCGTGGCATTGTTGGGGACGCGCTGGAACAGTGGTAGAGCGCGCTCATCTCTGGTGTGTGAGGTCCCTACTCGCGCCATGTGTGTTTTGTGGTGGACATAGACAAACACCGTGTGTGGGGGTTTTCTCGGGGCTCTCCCTTTTCTCCCACTTTCTTAATTCCACCAATTCATTCATCATCATCCAACAGGTCTGAGCCCAAGCCGCCCACCTCTTGAAGGTCTTAAATTAAATAAAAAAATCATGGCATTGTTGCACACTGTCTTAAGGCCTTCGCAGACGATCAAATAA
>JAGDQP010039106.1:762-17881 GCA_022664845.1 Lepisma saccharinum | reverse complement strand
TATATATAAAAGTTACGAAATAATAATTTATCAAATATAAATTATTAGTGAAACTATAAATGTTATTGATGTTTATTAACTGAAAGCGTTAAAATACGATATGTTATTATGAAAAAAAAAATCACCTTGTTTCGTGTTGTTCCGCTATCAAACTTATTGTAAGTTAAAGTTAAATGTATGTTCGTCAATATAAAACAAAAAAAATTCTGCCCGAAGTTGCCCCTGATTCTTATTCAATCGTTTCAAAATGGCGTACCCAAAAGTCCATTTTCCAAACCGTTTGAGCTTGAGCAACGGAATTTGGCACAAAGGTGTATTATCACGAGTAGTCTAGGAAATATTACAACATTTTGAAAAGTCTCCATCTTAGATCTAAAATGGCCGCCAAGCCTATTGTTGTATAGAGTGCAGAGGCTAAACCGCTCGAGCTACAAACACCAAATTAGACATGAACGTACATGATCACTAGTAGCTTAAGAAAATATTACAAAATGTTTCGAAATATGCTATCTTAGATCCAAAATGGCGGACCCAAAAATTCATTTTCCACACCGCTTCAGCTAGAGAAACGAAATTTGTCATAAATGTGTATCATCACGAGTAGTTTAGGTAAATATTACAAGATGTTGAAAAATTCGCCATCTTGGATTCAAAATGGCCCGCCCAAAATCAAATCAGGAATCATTTATTTTTAAAAAACATCATATTTCATTTAAAATATCGTTTAGGTATACGCTAAAATGTTAAAATCTTGTTAAGGGGTTCAATTTTGCAACTCTGACTTCAAATTCGTAATCAGCGACCGAAAAAACCATGAACAAGATATTCATTTTGATTGTAACATGATATACAGGCTGTTCACGAATATGGGTAGTCAATAGGGATGAAGGGGGTTACAATTTGCAGCTCTGACTTCAGATTCGTAATCAGTGACCCCCCCAAAAAAACTAGTACTATTTTGAGATCATTCACTTGCGTTTTTGACTTTTGTTCAGCTTTATTGGAATCTGCCGCATTGTGTGGCAGGACAAATGCCTGGACATTCTGTTATTAAGGACATGCTACTTTTTGAGTGAGTCATGAACATAAGTACTTGATACGATCACTATGAGTGACATTGAATTCCTGAAATCGCTTTGGCATTGAGACTAAATGCTGGAGCTATTCGTCTGAAACTATATTTCTTTTCTAATTATCACTAGTTTGCCCTAAAATTCGGTACCGGTACTAGTCGACTGACATATTCCTCTGATTGAATTCACTGTGATTAACGTCCTAAATAGGTTTTTGAGAATCTAAGGACGGGACCTACAGTTTTTTTTCCAAGGTGGGAAAGGAAGCAATCCTTTCAATAGACCCCAGCGTTTTGAACCCAGAACCAGGTGCATTGAAGGTGAGCGCGTTAACCAAACGACGAACCGCGAGCGAGACCCTGTCGTTTTCCGGTTCGAAACCTTCGTGAGCATCTACACAGAGAAAAAGTTTGTTACCAACGACGAAATTTAACAGCCGGGAACAATGTTTTGTTTATTCTGAACAAACGTTTTTTTTACTGTGTGAACTAATATAGGTAAAGCGATCGTTATTGTACACCAATTACAAAACTAGACATGTATTCTGAAAACGAGAAAAAGAAACTGATAAAACTGAAATATGAGTGCGCATATTGAAAATTGCGTACTGTTTATTCAAACCAAAGAAACTACAAAAGCAGACAACAAATAAAGAGAACCAGAACAAATTATTGAAACTTTACTCGTGGAAATACATGAAAACCATTCTACCAACACGAAAAGCCTTCTCATATGGAAGAGAAACGACAACTTTGCGCGACGCTACAGTGAGAGAAACGAAAGGGGACGCCGACGCTGACGTGGTTCAAATAGAAGAGTGGACAGAGGTCAGCGAGCTTAAAAATTGCGCTTGTTTTGGACCTGGAAACATGTGGTCGAGGAAATGGACCAGGAAGAGGTGGGGACTGGAGATGAGTTAGACAGAGAACTATCTCAGAGAAAGAAAGAGAGAGAGAAGAGAAAGGATGGAGAGCTAAGGGTAGGGAAAATAGAAAAGGGGAAGAAAGACGAAACGGAAATTAAACTCCCTCCAGTTTTCCCTATTTCTCTTCCTTGTGGTGCACTCCAGAAAGGAAGGATTCGCGCGCACACACACACACACACACACCACATCCAAACACACGTGTATTCATACACAGAACAAATGGTGAGGTCTAGCAATGGAAAGGAATGATGGAACACAAAGCTGGGTAACAGAATTGAAAACTTGTCTTTATTTGAAGCACAAAGGAATAACGTTGGGTTCAGTGTTATCGTACGAACTACCATTGTTCAATTTAAAAGAATCTTTACTTGATAGTTTTTCATGAAACTAATAGCACTGGTTTCGTAATAACATAAAATACAGATTATTATAGGGTGTTGATGGTACTGGAGAAGAATAGAAATACAATGGATGGGAAAAATTAGTAAAAAGATTTTTTTGAAAAAGGTATAGAGAAGAGGAACTTACGGAGAATGGTAGAAGAATGAATAGATGAATGGATTATTTGCTTCTACTGATACTATCGGTCCATATACTCGTAATTTCAAAAGGTCTTTATACCCATCCCTTTCTTTTAGTTCTACTGTCACAAGTGACGAGTGCACTTTCCAAGAAATATATTTTTCCTCTGATGCAAAATTGAATTTTACGTCAGAATTTTCACCGTGTCATAAAAAGTAAGAGCAATAAGTTCTACAAACATAACACGTAAAACTACTACGTGGTTAGATACTTTTCCCTTACATATAATTAAGAATTTGATTCTCAACCCTTTCCTTAATTTCCCTCTTCAATAACAAATATATTACAAGACAAATCAAATCAATAGACTATAACTCAAAAGTCACATCATTACGATTGCAAGCCAGTTGAGTGCCCTTCACTTCCTATCTTGCTCTTAAACGCCAATACTATCTGAGTTGAATTTTGAATTACAGTCGTATGCGTTTTCATTTCTAAAATAAACATTGATATACAGAAGGTCGATCCGTCTATATGTGTCCGATTTGAAACCTGCACCCCTGCTCACACAATCGACCGATCTGAATGATTCAAACCCTAACAGGAAGCCAAAGCCTTCTAGTATCACGCCAAGGTCGCGTGTGTGTATTGTGTGAATCACGGCTCCCAAGGTGAACCGATTTTGGGAAGGCTACGTGGTAGCACTTTTCTACGTCAAGTGTTCCGTGACGTAGATTCAGAAACAGTGCAGGGAAAATGGGTGTGCATTGGGAACAACAACCATCAAGAACATAATTAATCAACATAAACACAACGACGTTCCAGCACTTCGTTCACCCACGAAGGGGAGTAGAAAGCGACCGTATATTGCGGTGACGCCACTTGTAGCTCGGAAGTTGCGGCGAATGGCCTTACAGGAAAACCCTCCTCCACAACGCGTGATGGCAAGACGAGTGTACATGGCACAATCGACTGTGAACCGCCACCTACGTAGCAAATTAAAGCTCCGGATGCTGTTTAAAAGTCGTGGACATGTCCTTACTGCGGCTCATCGGAGGGACAGAAGAACCCTCTGCAGGCGCCTCTATGAACGCCATCTATCCGGGGACAAGTGGAAGTTTGTAGCCACACACAATGAAGCATGGGTTTATCTAGTCGATTGTGGCAAAATTCGAGCCGTAACGTACACCCCCCAGCGATGCAAAAACCTGCCCTGACTTCATCTGCTAGTGCAACTGCAAGATCAACTCCGCATTTTATCAGCAACATATTCTCTCACCAATTTATACAGAAGATCTACCCCGTTTGTATGGAAATGCAGTAAATCAAGTCCGTGTGCATATGGATAAGGCCTCATCACATACCCAGCGATTTCTGCAACAGATGGCGATAGACACCGGCATCTAGGCTATTCCCTTCCAGGACACCAGTGAAGTCACCTGATGCGAGTCCCATTGATTTTTGCGAGTTTGGCCTATTGAAAAGAGCACTTGCATCTCGTCGTGTCACCACTGTCCGTGGCCTCTCGAAAGCCAGCCAGGAGGAGTGGCTCAAGATTCCCCTTCCTGTACTTCAACGGAGCCTCCTACAATGGAAGTTACGGTGCAGGGCTATTGCCAGGAGACATGGTGCTCACATCGAAGGCAATCGATGGTGGTCCCGTGGGTTTTCATAAGGTACGTGAAACGTCAAAATCGGACACATATAGACGGATCAACCTTCTGTAATTAATGTTCGTTTGCAAATTGTAGGACACCATTACTTGTCTCTTATTCGTGAATTTTTAGTCTTCCACCTGATCTAAAAAGGTCCAATGGGACTAAATCTTCAGTAATATGGCTCCAATATATTAGTTTTCTTTTCTGCTTGACACGATATTAACAAATGAAATAAATATGTTTGTATTTGAATTTGCATTTATGGCCTTCAGGCATCTACGGCTCAGGGCGGGATAGGAGAGGGGAAAGGATGCGGGAAGGCGTCGGCCAGGGCCTAAGTTGAAGGTACCATCACGGCATTTACGTGATGTGACAGGGGGAAACCCTGGAAACACTTACTCAGGATGGTCGAGCGGTGAGATTAGACCCACGACCTCTCGAATGCTAAGCCAACGTTCTACCCCTGAGCCACGGATGCTAGGTCGTATGCTTGTATTCTGGCGTGCTGAAATCAACAACTGAAGGAAAAGGGGAGAAAGAAACAACAAAAAGAACGACTAGAAGATAAATAAAAAACTCAACCGACCCTCCAAAGAATATTATCAATAACTTTCATTTCCTTTTGTGATTAACGATAATTCTGTTAATACGGATTAGGTTTCATAGTAGTAGATGGTCAGAAATGATTCTTCACAACATAGTAGTCCTAGAATTACCTAAATTCAAATAAGCTAAAATAATAAGGAATAGAGTAACTCTATTAATTTAAAGCATGCACATTGTGCCTACTAATTTTTTGGCTTGAAATTCCCTGAGTTTACCAGGTTTTTCATTGTATTTTTTTCCAATTTCTTAGTATAGTGGAACATGTAAATAATACGCAATGACATTTTTAAATCCCACTAACACCCAGTCCAAGCATCTTGTACATTATTGGTATTTCACAAGTGAAAAAAAGATAATTTCTTTAAAATACAGGATTTTAACACTGAAAAATCCGGTTACCAGTGGCAATCGAGCCCACGACCTCCGCTTCGCCGGAGCAGCGCTCTTAACACCTGTGGGCAGGTCCACCTAATCAATTTTCCTGAGTATCCCTCATCAATTGATTTCCCTTAGTATTCTGAGTTTTCCAGGTTTTATAAAATTCCCTGAGTATTCCAGGTTTTCCCAGGTGGTAGACACCCTAATACAATAGAGTGATTGTCTTACAGGCAATACAATGGAACCATAGATTCAGAAATTAGTATAGTTTCCTTGGTAAAAACATTCTTTTCAAGTCACGTAATAGGATTCTACTTCGATACCTCATAAAGGACTGATATGTGGACTCGCGACCAGTCTTCTAACTGCCCATGAAAGCAGGTTTGGCAAAGGAAAGTATTAATAGTACGAGTTAAATAAACAAAAGGAAACAAACAATGCACGTCATTATTTGTCCACATATCACGTCATTTATGATGAGACCGAGATAACTTTCGGCGCCTCAGCTCTGAAACTACATAAAAAAAAACGAAGATGGAGTAAATATTCATAATTGTACCATAAGAAATTTATTCTTCAAATACTTCCGTGTATTTTTGAAATACCCTATGTATATACAGGATGAAATGAGAGTAGTATATATTTATGTACTGTTACAAATGTACTGTATGGGTGTTAACAATGTCCAACGTTGCCTTCCTCCATGTAAACACACTTCTCTAAACGTTTGACTGAAGTACGAAACAAGCTCGGGAGCATTATCCGATGAAATTCGATCTCCATAATCGATGATTATTCGGAACTGCTGGGAGGTTTATCGGAGTGTTTCGCCAGCAACATTTCCTGTCCTTTTGAGCTTGTTGAAAAGAATGTGGATATTTCCCCTGATTGGCGGAGTTTTCCTGAATTTGCGAGTGTACTTTTCTTGAACCTAAATGTATGAAAAATCACGCAACCTGACACACCTGTGTATGCGTGTTCTCACGAAAATATATTGAAGCTTTCTGGGCGCCCGTTATATACCTATATCATCAAATTTATGTACATGCCCTGGGCATCATCACAATTTAAAGTCAGGAACTGAATATGTTGAACAAAAGCCTGTTTCTGTTCGTATTTTTCATCCTACCCCACAAAAAAAACTTTCGTCACAGCAATATTGGAGTATATGTTGAAATGTTCCACTTGTGCATGTTGCAAGAAGAACACATTATGCGTTATGTTCTTTGTAGTCTTTTTCTAAATAAAGGTTCAACATACAAAGTGTAGCTACCAAGTACCGGGTGTTTCTGTGTATCTCATATGTATATTAATGGTGGACGAACGTGAGTATGTTGCACCTGTAGAGAGAGTGAGAGAGAGATGCAAACGAAACAAATTACCATCATTGGAGCCCCCGGTGGTGAGTTGTCTCATGTTCCCTCGCATCTGCACCTATCTTCCATCCCCCAGAGATCCATCGTGTGTAGCTTGCAGAGGTCGATTTCGCTCGTCTGTTAGTATTTCATCTCCGTCTCAATTTGTCGTCCAACATACATGCACATTGCATACACCCACGCTCATATATACACACACACAAGGGCACATCACAGAGAAGCGTGCGAGCGGCACGGGTATAAAAACAGAGTACCATGGGAATGGTCAAACAACCGTTTGTCGGATGTTAATCGGAGTGGTTTCGCAGTTTAATTCTACATTCTATACGATATATCGTTCTCTCCCCCTCTCTCTTTCTGTGTGAGGAAGGGGACACGAACATTTTTTTTCTTCGCAAAAGAGTTGTAGAATATCGAGTTTGTTCAATGGATTGCGTTAACGATATCCTCACTATGTTCAGAAGTTCCTCCGTTGTTATATGTAAACGTTTATCTGTTCCTTCCTCTCCGTACGCACGCGAATAGCTGAGATGCCTATTGTGGCTGTATGTTGTCAAATTGTGCGGACTGTTAATTTAGGGTAAACATCCAATAATGCGCTGATAAACAATTACCGAGATTTGCTCCCAGTGGCAAGAGCAGTATACCGCACAGGCGTTACTAATGCCCCACCTAGATTTTTATAACGTGGTTCTTTACTAACCTAGGTAAAGTACTCACTTACCGACTTCAACGCATACATAATACTTCCATTCGTTTTATATTTAATCTTAAACGTTTTGACTATCTAACTACCGCCTTACTTTAATAGGTTGCAGAAGCTAAAAGCTCACAACAACGGGAATGGTGTTCTTTAGTGCTTCTGTTCAAAATCTCATGCGTTCGGCAACCACCTTACCTTTTACAACTTTTCAACTTTCTAAGCAATCACCAGACTCAAGATGCTAGGTCGCCTAAGAACCTACTACGGTAATTTCTATTCCTCACCATAACTCTTCCCGGAACATACCTTCAACTTAGACCCTGACTGACTACTTCGTACATCTTTTCCCCTACCATATCACCGGCTGAACTGTAGATGCTTAAAGACCATAAGTAAATTCAAATTCAAAACGTCCCAGAACAGGGATTCCGCCAGGATTTTAAGTTTTTTTTGGGGGGGTGTAAAGTCAAAATTGGGAAGGTGTATGTGCAGTTTTGCACAGTTTCTATCGATTTTGACCGTAAAAACTTTTTAAGTGGAGGATGTTGTCGAAAATTTAGGGGGTGACAATCTACCACAGGGAAGGGGGGCGGGCTGGCGGAATCACTGTCCCAGAAGTTCGCAATTCGATGATTCTTTGCACAGAACTGAGAGACGAAAGCACATAAACTCACCGTTCTTGTGCTGCAAAATAACTGTATATTAAAAAAGAAGAAGAAAGAAAATAGACATGGACAAACAAAATATAAAGAAATCACTCAGGCACGCTTGTAGAAAATATTGCCAGAGCTTTCCTCTTCTTTCTTTTTATCAAACGAAGTTAATTCCCGGAAACATGATTTTCAATCTTAAGAAAGAAGGAAGAGTTAAACTCAATGTTAAGAGTTAAAACCAAAACATGAATCATTTTCTGTATTAGCTGTTATATAATATTAGCTCTCCGTAACAATAGGTCATTGTCAATCTAAATACAATACCACTCCTACAGTGACCTTCAAGCAGGCACGTATCCAGAAGTTGGTTTTGGGAGAAGTCCAAGGGCTTCCGGGGGGAAGTAGGGGGGGGGGAGTCCAAGATGTGTCTGGGCATGAAATGTAATTACACCTGAAGTTATACTATTTTTCCATAAAACTCTTTGAGGCTTTTTTTGGTCTTTATCCATGATGCTACTATAATGTGAAATGAAACATCCTGTTGTATAACTCATTGGACACTTTGTACTCTGTTTCATGAATAGTGATTTGCATGGCTTCCATCGGATAGAGGAAGTTGGAAGTGAATTCCGAACCACTAGTTCAATAAGGCAACGAACAAAACTCATTCGCCCATATATATGGGGAGGGAGAGATGTAACTTCACATACTAAATGTGACAAGAAAGCAAAGGTATGTACAAACATAGTAAAATATTACATTTTGAGCAGCATTTTCGATCACTGCTCTAAGAAAAAGATAAACGAAAGAGTACTAATACAGTAATATCCGTCCTTGAAAGTGGAAAACGGATACTCGGCGGGACAAAATACAATTCTAATGTCAGAACTGTAACTAAAAAAGAAGAAGAAGAAAAAGAAACCTATAAATAAATTCTCAAACCTATGTCACCTTCACAACGCTAACTTTTGCCACTAAACCACAGGCGGTACGTATGATTCTGCTTCGAATATGTGGAGTACAAAGATTCCAACAAGAACATGGAGGAAGAGGGAAGTCAAAATAAAGCCAATTATAAAATATTAACGGTCAAAATTTAACATTAATCTGATCTTCTCTTATTATTAATACTCTAAAATATGGTTGCACTAATTTAAAATGAAAAACAAAAAATCCAGGAAAAGCGCATCAAACTGAATCAACAAATGAACTTGATATAAATTCTAAAATGGTTGCATTGCTCTGGTTCTCAAACAAACACACACACACTCTCTGTTCACCAGAGTTCACTGAAGAGATTTTGCAAATTTCGCAATTTGCATTGAGTCATGAATTATTGGAGAGTTCCATTAGTTTGGCCTTTCTAACGTCAAATAACCGATGCTGCTTTGTGTGCACACCAGGTTAATTTTTTCATGTATTATTGAGAAAGTCAAATACGTTTGGGAATAATCCCTAAATTAACAGCATGAATCTATATATGTGTGTGTGTGTACAAATGGATGAAAAAAAGGGGAGAGCTCGTTAGTAACGAGTTCAGATATATACTGTATATTCCAATTTAATTAGAATATATAGGAATCTGCAGTGAATGAAAATCGAAGAGGAATCTTTTTATAGTTTCCCATGTCAAAGGTAGGCACTCTCGCAAGCGTCTCTGGCTCTCACATATCCCGGCCCTCACTAAAACGAGGGTAAGGATGACTGAGGGAGAGGGGCAAATTCTAGCGCGAGAGGGAATATGGGTGACGGCCATCTTACATCGTGAGGATCAGGTAAGTGACGGCGAGGAACAACTATTTTCGCCATGATAAGGATGATAGAGTAAGAGGTTAAACTTTCCTCGTGAGGGCGAGGGGGCAACGTTTTTCACAAGGGTGGAGTAAAACATCCACTTTGCCCCGTACTATATTTGTATCGATTTACGTATTAATACTTGAGCTTGAATTTTGTTTTGCAAAAAATCTTAACATTATTCGTAATTTAAAAATATTATTAAATGGATATGATGCATCCATTTAAATGGATATGATTGGAGATTGCAGACTGGGAGTAGAGAGGGGAATATTTCCACACATACGCACACTCACAAACGTATCTTCAACAGGTCGTCCCTAGACGATCACTCCATGCGGAAAAGTCTCAACAGCGAATACTCATTGAATGGATAGTTCCGAATCACCAACTCATTAGTAGAATAATGTTCTGCGTCCAGGTAACACTAGGCCTGAATAAGTCATGAAAAGATGCTCTGCGCAATTCAGTATATTTGGAGACTGACTGACAGCAGTTAAGTTCATCACGTCGTAACTTTTGCAAAGTGTGAGCTGCGAGCACTGTCAAATCTTTGGAGCGTAACCCGATGTTTATTTAGTAAGTTCATGTTTTAATCGAAGTTCTCACTTGTTCGTACATCGTCATGGTCAACTACGCAGCAACGAGGTGAGTACAAAGAAACAATGGTATCATCTCATTCTTTGACTCAAGAACACAACTAAAACACTCAGAAAAATAACTCAACGTTCAACGTTGATTTTGTTTCTTGGCCCCAGCACATCGACTAATAATTGCTTTAACAACCAAAATTACCAAGGATACGTATGTTTTGAAAAAGCAAAGACGCTCAAAAGACGAGCACGTCTTACGCGATGCTTCACATTCTGGTTATAAGTTTCGACTAGCATTACCTTTTGTGTCCTCGACTTAGAAACGAGGAAACGAACGTAGGTTCTCGAACTTTAGTCTCGTTTCTACGTAATATCAATAAGGTTCATTATAACTGACAAAAATACATATTAAATCACCCTAAAGAACATTAGTTCGTGGACAAAGAATTACCGTAGTGGGCGGAAATATTCTACGAACATGTCCAATTTTGGTCATTACAAATTGACGGTAGGTTCTAGACAGACAGTCTACGAATGAGTCATACTAACAAACAACGAAGTTTCTCACGCTTACAACAAGCATTATGCGTAGCTAAGTAACATACGCAATATAGGAAAGGTTACAAATAGGAAGAAGGGAAACCAGATGTTTCACCCCTTTTCCATTCGTTTGACCGAATAACTAAATACATACATTAATTACATAGGAAACATTTCGAATCATCAATTATCTTGATCTAACTAAACAAATATAAAAGGTTAGTAACTAAAACATCCACACTACATGCACGCATTTCGGTATGCCATTTTTTTCTTTTTTTAAATAAATTCGTTAGAGCTGAAACACACTCTAACTTAACAAATGGCAAAAATATTTATTACACATTTTAGTATTCGAGTCTTACTGGCACATCATTTTTCCGTAATATTGGATGTTTTTCCTGTCTGCATCAAACAAATCTGTAAAATACATACATGATTAATTTGTATGCACACAAAATTCTTCTATACACATGTACAATACTGCAGAAACGCATTCAATCTCGCTCAACTCTCTCACAGTCAAGTCAAAAAGCTTATTCATACCCCCTCGTATTACTGTAAAATTTGAATGATTCAAAGCAGACAGTTTTCTTTTCCCAAGTCCTGATTGTTAATAATACAAACCAATTTCTTACTTTAAATCGCTGGTGCGAGGAAGCCTAAAATCTGGCATAGCGGGTGTAAGCGCTCAAGAATTAAAGAGCCATATACGAGGACACACCACTCCACCGCTTCCACGCTAACGGGCAATTGTATCTACTCCTCTTGAGCAGTGGCGCCACCTGTCTTAAAACTTTCCAATCACACCTCGTATATCTGACTAGAACGTATTTATTAACAAGAACCCAGATACAGCACTAATGACTATTTTACACTGAGTTGAATGAACATGTGGTACTTAACAATGTTTTCCTCAAATGCTTCCTACTCTTTACTATCGATTATATTTTCTACAAACAGTGTTTTCTCTTTCAAGTTATCTCAACTCCTGGATTTTTGTCCCGTTCCTGAAATCTGAACTTCCGAAAATTCCGATTCACAGAAAATATTTGGCACTCCCGTAGTAATTATTGAAAATGCCAACCAAAACCTTGCCGAGAAGGGGGATTAAGCCATGCTGTTGCATGCGTCACTCTTGTTGAAATGAAACGACCTTTAAAGAAGAAAAATCGCTTAATGACTACTAAGATAAGATAAATATGCTGAGTGCTACACTCGCAAACAATAATTGCCGTTAATTTCAGTTTACAAATCTAGCATGAATGTTTTGTTTCACGAAGGTAGAGAGAATGGAAGAAAAAAATAGAGCGGGGTCGGGTGGGGGATGATACTTTTTTGTATTGCACACACACACACACACACACACAGAGAGAGAGAGAGAGAGAGAGAGAGAGAGAAACGCATATTTTTATGTTTTCATATTTTCTGACTCACGAACTGTTCCTAGAAAACTGGGGAGGAGAACAGAGAAAATTTCCCCACGCGAAGAGTTAGGATGACAGCTATATTGTTCCATATAACGATGCATGACTTGCATGTTGAATCTAGCTACTACTCGAATTTCGTGCGACATTGGAGAGTATGGAAATTTTAAGGGCCTCGTATTGCGAGATATTTTCGTCACGGGCATTCTTCAGTTATATGGCGTTCAAGGGAGGAGCCTTTTCTCCACGATTACTCCTTTCTCTTGCTTGCTAACCCCCTTCCCACTTTCTAAATTCTTTTCTTTCTTTATTGCTAATGAGATTTAAAAGTCGTCGCGATTTCATTATTCTAACAACATCGGGTGAGTCGTAAAGTCGTAATATATGGGAATAACAATTAGTAAAATAATTTGTACCAAAATTGTCCTAAATTTTCGTATTAAGTTTAGAAAACAAGGCAAATAAAATCTCATCTATTCATTTTCATTCAAGTTTTCCTTCAACACACGCAGGTTTTTTTTTTGTTTTTTTTTACCGAGACGCAAAAATGTGAAGGCCCCATTTACCAGTTAAACAAGGTTAAAAAAAAGCTATCCTCTAAGCGATACGCAAGCGCCGTGAACGGCTCATGTGGAACGTTGAGATAGCGCTCAACATATTCTCGACCTACGGTATGAAGTAAGGTGGGGTGGTCAGTCCGACGCTCGACCACCTTTACTTTCCCAAGGTGCCTAGGAGTACCAAGGACACTCTGACACTCAATTTGATAGGAGGATGAGTGCACCTCAGAGCGCCAGGCATGGAAACACTGTGAGAAAAGTCTCCAGCGTCCTGGCCGGGATTTGAATCCAGGTCGCCCGATTCGTAGTCAGACGCGCTACTGCCTGAGCCACGGCGTCTCATAGTAAAATAAGATTACATTTTAAAAGTTAATAAATAAACCAGCTTTGAGGAATGCACTACAAATAATGAACACATAATGAGGACTGTGTGTATTTTAGTAATAGCAGTCAACGAAGAGTGACAAAGCTCGCAAGTCATTGTTTAACAGTGAATCTCTCCAGTCCAGAATGATGTATCTGAGGACAATAATATTTGAAAATTTTCCTTCCTCATAGCCAATGAGGAGTGGGTAAACTATCAAAAACTCATAAACTATGGAGCCGAAGCCTATTGTTAAGGATACAAATAAAGATATTGATTAATATGTGAATGGCTAGGTAACATGCTCCAACAAAAGAGGCGACTTGAGATTAGAACTGTATTTTGTTATACAGGGTGTCCCTGAAAAAATGGAACCAACTTCGGGAGGTGTTATTTAGATCAAAAGAAGGAAAAGTTCCTCTGAACAAATTCTGAAATCTGCTTAGTTTCGGAGCTGCATACGCTGAAAATTATATCTGCATCGTCACAAATGACGTCATATCACTACAAGTAATGGTGTAAGCTGGGTAGGGCTAGCAAATCATAATCGAAGTAGTACCCAAGACATCTATTCAATTCCTTGACAATTAAATTCTTATGTTGCGAAACATGTCTATGCACCACTCCCGCATGCTAATGTCATTATGTGACGAAATATTGTTACGGCCTCCTCTTGTCTCTTAAGTCTCCATCTTGAAATATCTCAGGGTTTTATTCTTTTTAACGTGGAATCGTGGATTCAATGAGTATAAGGAAAAAGACTATATCCAATCTATATTGAACAAGATACCCAGCTGGTAGGTACTCAGTGATTGGTCTTACATCGAGTGGGGCAAAACTTGCTATTTTAAAAGGTTCTGACCGAGAGAACGTTTAGCCCTCTTGCAAAACTAATTGAAGTTTCATAAAGAAAACTAGGGGGTGGGGGTAAACTTTATTTTATATGAGCCAGTTTAGTAACTTTGGGCTTCGGCCCGTCAGGATTCGCCTTTAGTTGTTAAAATCCACACCAATGTCCCTGTCGGGACTCAAACCCGGGACCTTCGAAGAAAACTAGGTATTTTAAAATGAAGACTCTTTATTATCATAATTTCTCACAACTGCTCAGAAATCCCTAAACACTTCATTTAATTCCATAGCCTACATATGTAATAGCGACACAGATTTAATTTCATTAAATCTTACTCATTTTCCTCATTCTACGTTTCTTTCATTAATATATTCAATATTTATAAATTATTTATAATTTTCCCGTACTAAAAACATTTAACATCCATAAAAATATCATTACAACTCAAATATATTCAAAATCCTTTTCGCATAAGCTTTAACAAAAATCCACCAAATGATTCAAGATCTACAAAATTAAACTGTTCAATAATAAGTTGTTCATTCTCATTGTTACTTTGTTTCTCCAATTAAATTCCTTTAACAAGAGAATTTTAATTAAACTTTAACAATCCATTTTAGATAGAAAAAAAAGTATTGAACTAATAATCAATTCCGATATTCAATATAAATTCAAACATTCAAAGCACAGATAATATTAATGAACACACGTACACGCATACGTGAGAGTACCATTACAATATGACGTTATTTCTGACGCCTGTAACTCGGAAACTACGCATCATTTTGCATCTCTTCCAAGAAACCGTTTTCTTCTTTTGATGTAAATAATTATCTTTAGAAGTTTAGCGCCATTATTTCAGGGACAATGCGTATGTTTCTTGCTCAAAAGTAATATGTCTTGGTATAATCCTTATGGATTTAGCAACCTGTGATTGTTAATAGAATGCCACAAAAGTAACTACAGTAAGTAATGTAGAGACCCTTTCTCCTTCCTCCATAGAATCTGATGTGTAAACTGGTGGTGGATTTCTGCCTTGACTCACCTAGACACAAAGTTTCATTCAAGCGTACTTTAATTCATAGGAAACAATGACGTAATAAACTGCCACTAAATAAAATGCACTCTCTTCGAACAGTAGGCCAGGCCAAAAAATGAAATTACAATTCACCTCTACGTGTAAGCAAATAGTCAACAGAGCTTGGAGATGGAAGTGTAGTTGATATCTAAGAAGGAACTGCTACATATAGTGGTGCACTGTAGCATATATATAGTTATATCCAAAATTCGATATGAAACTTACCATACACCTAAGATTTTGGATGACGAAGTTCCTCAAACATTAGTTTTCAATGCGAATTTGTTGATTCCATTAGGTCAGCTATGTTTGAAACTTTTCTGTAGGTTTTGCTTCTGAGGAAAATAAATTGAGCATCGTACTTCCCACGATATTGATTGCAATTTAACGGATTTCCTCAACCACACACCATCCCTTGTCACCAGTTTTTTTTTTTATTGCAATGTGTGGCAAACTCCACTTATCTTGATTGTGCCACACAAACACACAAGATTTTTTTTGTTTTTATTATTGATCACTATGAAGTGATGACGGCAACTGACGACACGCCAAAAGAATGCTACGCATGCACGAAAATTATGGCTCTTTTCATCTTGTATTTTAATGCATTGACTATTCCCAAAGCGAGGTCCAAAAACGTAATTTGTGGTTTCTGGCAGCATTTGTATTTTTTTTCTGTAATTTTCGTTCGACGCTATTTGTCATTGTAAAATTCATGATGTCAGCGTGAGGTTTTCGTGTACTGCATCTAAAAACCGCAACCATTTTTAATAAATGGAATGTAAATTTATGGCCTTTTTGTGCTGATAATGAAGTGTTTTTAGTCTGAATTACAGTTCTTTTTTTCTTTCTTCGCTTTTTTTCTTCTTTCTCAAATATCCGTGTTACATGTTGATGTTTCCATGTTATGTTTGACACGAAAAATCTATTTACCACTACTACAGATATTAACGGGAAAATTCTATAAATCCTATGGAAGTCAACGGCAAACCACCATCGGTTCACCTTGTCCACGAACCTTCTAGTCAGGACCTGACTTCGGGCAGAACACCCATCATCATCATCGTACATTATTGCATCAGCCTGTAATATATATGAAGGTTTGTATATTCGAATCATTTAGTCACTGTTTGATATTGTAATTTCTCTTTCAACAATTGTAGGCCTACTCACCGCTTTCCTATATCTTTTCATATTTGTCATAGGTCAGATTTTGTTTGTTTATAATTTTTTTTGCGCCTGTGCTGGTGATAACTCCTATCTAGATTATCTTTCGAGTGTTTCTGTTGGTGAGTTTCAGAATATTATCTGACTTGATGACTTCCGTCACAAGGATTCTTGTTTCACCAAATGTTCTTCTGATTTTCAGTACAATGTAAATATTAGCAATATTTAATAATTTTTTACAGATAAATTTAAAACAAATACATTACAAATATGACATAACTGTAATTTCTGTACCACACGTGTTGTTACAAGTACAAGGGATATACCTATTTAAAATGCTGTTTAACTATGCTATTATTGAACCCTAAACTTAACCCTTTTTCTTCAGTGTAATGTTCAGTTCCACAGCTTAAAAACGAAATATTAGACGGACAACAACAATAACAAAGAAGCTAATAGAAAGGGTCTGCCCCCGACCCTTGTTCACTTTCAGTGCAATGGGAATAATAATAATAATAATTATTATTTTTTAATATTTATTCATAAAAAATACGTCTCCCTCATTTATTTTCATTTTCACTCATAAACAAAGAGCAATACAAAAGCAGTCCTGACAAAGGAAAAAACACACGAAAAAACAACATGTAAATCTAAATTACATTTTCACCACACTGCGTGACAGTTTAATGCTTTTCGTGGTGAACATCAGAAAGCTCTGTTGTGTCCTCTTTGCAATCAACGTGGGTGGCTTCGTTACCATAACAATAATTCTATATAATCCACAATACGTAATGTTAATGTTTTATTTTCTGTTAGGCACACAGTGATAGAAATATATTGAAAATCCATTCA
>JAGDQP010039105.1:0-17882 GCA_022664845.1 Lepisma saccharinum | reverse complement strand
AGATCTCGTATGTTATTTGTCTTCCCGTTTTCCTCAATCTCCTGAATCTTCTGCGTCAGATATTCTCGCTTTTTGTTTCTGAACCCTAGTGTGGCGTTTCGTTTCGCGTTACTGTAGTGGTTCGTATTTGTTTCGCTTTTATTACTTAGCCATCGTTGCCTTGCTTGTTTTCGTTCCTCATGAAGTTTAATGCATTCTTCATCAAACCAAGGTTTGTTTTTCTGTTGTTTCTTCTCACCTACGCGTTCCTTCGCTGCGCTCTTAATTATTTCACGAATTGCCTCCCACATCTTACTTACATCAATTTCATTATTAATATCATCATTATTATTACTCGAGTCGGCTAGGATTTCGAACCTATTTGAGAGTTCGAGTTGGTAATCTGCTCTTATGCTCGGATTATTTAATAGTTTCACTTCGAATTTCAGTTATTTTGATCCCTTGCTTTCTCTGTTCGCGATGCATAACTTTTCCCTCACTTTTGTGATCACTAATTGATGGTCGGTGTCACCTTCCGCTCCTCTGTACGACCTAACGTCCATTATGTTGGTGTGTCTTCGTCTGTCTACTAATACGTGATCGATCTGGTTGAGAGTTTTGCCGTCCGGAGATACCCATGTGTATTTGTGTATGTCTTTGTGTTGAAAGTACGTGCTCTTTACCAGTAAGTTTTTCGAAATCGCGAAAGTTATCAGTCTTTCTCCATTGTTGTTGGTCTTTTCGTGAAGACTGTATTTGCCTATAGTAGGTCTATATTTTTCTTCCCTCCCTACCTTTGCATTGAAATCACCCAACACAATTTTCGAATTATACTTCGGTAATCGGTCAAACAACTTTTCTAGCTCATCGTAGAATATATCTTTGTCGTTATCAGTAGCCACCTCGGTCGGAGCATAGACGTTTAATAAAACCGTGTTGCCCCATCGAGTACGTATCGTAGCGTACGATAGTCTTTCGTTTACGAACTCTATATTCTGAACCGCCTGAAGGATACTATTCTTAATGAGGAACCCTGTTCCGAAATCGTGAGACTGTGTTCCCCCGTAGTAGAAAGTGTACTTGCCCTGTGGGATACTATCTTGACCCTCCCACCGAACTTCTTGTATCGCTAATATGTCTAGCTCGTACTTCTCGGTCTCGTGTACCGCCACCTGAAGAGCGCCCGTTTGGTATAATGTTCGTACGTTCCACGTTCCTATTCTAAGGTCTTTCTTAATCCTGTTCATAGAACCCCCTGAAGCAGTCCCAGCCCGGAGATCCGAATGAGGGACTAGTTTACCTCCGGAATATTTTACCCCAGAAGAATCCATGAACCATCTGTTACTATTTCTTGACATGTTTTAGCGGTGTAGAGTTGTCAGCTCTACGACCTCGCAGTATCGAAAGTTATTTCGCGACGCTGACTACACCAGCACCAGTGTTGACAAGGAGACTGTCAACATTGTCATGCCTAAACCTACCCTCAAATTTTTTGTACGTGCCGATTACACCAAACTCCACACAAAATTTGAGGTGTCAATTTAAAGTGCAAGTGGACAAAAAAAAAAAAAAAAAACCTATCAAAACCCAGAAAATTTTGCTGCCATAATATGAATCAGGTTTCCTACACTGGGACAGGGAAACGATGGAGTGAATCAGATTAGCTACACTCCGCTTCTGACTTGTTTGCATACGCGGGGTGACGAAGTGGGGTACAAGGTGTGTGTTTCTCTTTCCTTTCAGACGAGTCAGTACTCAAAAGTATTCCTCTCTTTTCCCAACCCAAGCCGAAATTTCAGGATTGCCAGACGTATGAAAATTATAACCTCGGTGTCATCTCGGAGATTCAGTCAGTGTAGCGTGAGTGTTGGTCCGGTGCTGTTGTGATCTTTTTCTAGTGCATCTTTACTCCGTACGACTTTGTTATCTCTTCGATAATGCCTTCAGTGTGCAGAAAATGACATAGTAAAGCCAGGGAAGTTATACGGAACGTATTAAAACAATGTGACGAAGAATCTAACTAATAAAATTATACTAATTCTGCATTAGACTCTTTATTTCGGGGAGGGGAGGACCTATCCCTTAAATACATCTCTGGTTGCATATGTAGCGGGAAACCTACAAATGTGCTAAATTTCGATTAGGAATATTTCAAATTGACTCAAGAAATAAGCAATTACTACTGGAGTATATAGGCCCAACAGATAGAACTAGACGCCTCGCAGTTATTTGTAGTAAAGACGGAAGTTTCTGAAAACTTTGATCATAGTTCAGAAGGAAAAGGTTTATTTTGTTTATTGAATTGAATTGATGTATGGCCTTTAGGCAGCTATAGCTCCGGCTGGAAAGAGTAGCAGAACGGATGCGGGAAGGAGTCGGCCAAGTTCTAAGTTGAAGGTACCATTTGTCTGTTGTGATAGTAAAAACCTGGCAAGACCTGTCAGGATGGTCGGCCGCTGGGATAGAACCCAGGCCATTTCTAATACGAAGCCAACGTTTTACCAACTGATTCTTTGTTTAACGTAATATTCTAACACACAATCATAGAAATCTTTAGCATGTTCCACTAAAGTCCTCAGCACAACTATTATTCAATTCTTTTGTAATTTCTTGATGTGAATCAAGCAGGCAAACAACTTATTGCAGGGGCGAGTGCATTCACTCCGTCCTCTTTATTGCACTAGCGAGATAAAGTTCGCTTGAAGCCGTTCTCGGAATTACACATCCCCAGAAGGTCAAGGTGATGGTCAAGGTCAAAATTCTTTATCTCTTGTTTTGTCAACTGACTTAAAGAAGTTGAAAAATGTATTAAAACTTTTCATCATTTCTGACCTTTAGAATTTATTAGGATTATAGGAGGTCACCTGTAAATCTTTTATTAGTATGGTGAAAGAAAAGTGAAGGCAACAGTCAGGGCCTAGTTTCTAGATACCATCCCGGCATTCAGTTCTTAAAACTGGCGGAAACCTCAAAGCCTGTGAGGACAGCCAACTTGAACAGGGCTCGAAGTTTCCCCGCCACCTCGTGCTTATCCGAAGTTAACGAACATAACCAATAGTCCACGAGAGCTGGGTATAGTTGATTGGGCTATTAAAATCCTGAATAAACTTGTGACATTCTAAGGATGGCGCCTATAATTTTTGGTAAAGTGGACTGGAACCATTCCGTTCAATGAATTCTCTCGCTGGGTCTGATTCTTTAAATTTAAATTTATTTAACGTCTTTAAGCATCTATAACTCAGGCCGGAATAAGGTAGGAGAAAGTATGGGGAAGGTAGCGGCAGATTCCTTAAGTTACCACCCGGCATTCGACTGGTAAAACGGGGGGAAACTAGAATAGAGGAAGCTATCCGAAAGGTATTGGAGAATTAAAAGTAAAGATGGGATTACTATGCGTCATTAATAACAGGTCAAGTTCATTTAATAAGTCAGTATATGATCTATACCAAATATACAACAATATATTGACATATACACAGAAAATACATATACATAGAAACACTCATCCAAACGCACAAACACAGACAATGAAACATTAACAATGTTGACAGACTATGTTGTATATCATAATGAGCCTACGTTCTACAACTACCCATATTTAATTCTTTAATGTGAATATGTGATAGTTATTGGATGGAGGGCTACAGGTGAAAGAAAATAAATCACTATTAATAAATATATGGACCACTCGAGTACGTTTTCGAGCGATGCTCCACGCGTAGTGTGTTTTTTATAAGTTATTTGACAGTCTTTTGTACTTTAATGAATTGAGAAGTGTCTGGTAAGTATTAGAAGTGGACGGGCAACCCTGCGTAGGAAAAAACAGGAGGATTGCTAGAGCCATAAACTCAGCGGGAGGTGCGGACACTAAGCAAAAAAAGCGAATTCCTTACCCTCGCATTAAAGTGAGGTGGCATCTATACTTGGTGGAGAGAAACGACCGCACTTACTACGTGGAGAATGCAGAAACGAGTCGAGTTTTTGGTAAAGTTGGCTCCGAACCACTCCGTTCAATACAACCAAGCCGGAGTGAATTGAAACCGTCACCACTCGCAATAAAAGAGAGCGCGCTACCCCCCCCCGAACCCCTTTCAGACTCCCCTGATTGAAATGTATTTGGATATGTAATGTTCCGTAACCATTAGTTGGTTCAACCTGCTTGAATTGCATAAAATAGGTTTCGAAAATTATGAACTACTCTAACACAGTGATTCCGCCAGACTCCCCCCCCCCCCCCGTAGTTGGTGTCACCTCTAAATTCTTGACAATCCCCAACTTTATTTTTTTGCGGTCAAAATTCAATTAAAAACGTGCAAAACTCCACTTACACCCTCCCAATTTTGACTTAACACCCCCAAAACTGAAAATTCTGGCGGAATCCCTGTTCTAAAATGTCCTACCAACCCCATGAGTAACCAACGCGATTTCCTCATAAGGAATAGTCTATCACTCTTATTCGCACACGATTTACGCACCTGGAAGCTTGTGTAACTGCAGACACAACAGCAACACTTAAGTAAGTTGATCCAAAATTGAGCTTTTATATTGCCTTATTATAGTTGGGAATAAACAATTCCAAGTTATAGAGAGTTATTTTAGAACTGCTATTTGAAGTATTAGTTTTAAGACCTTATTGTACATAACAGCTTTTGTTATAACTGTTACGGAAAATAGCAGTAATGACCATCCCTACTCCTCCTGGCACTCGTCCAGTGTAGCCAACTAGACTTATATTATTGCAGTCAAATTTTCCAATTTTTGACAAATTTTTTGGGCTACTTGATACTTGCACTTTGAATTGGCACTTCAAATTGTGTGTGGAGTGTTATTGTGAATGTGATGTAATCGACAGATACGAAAAATTTGAGGGCAGGTTTCGGCATGACAGTGTTGACGGTCTCCTTGTGAGTGCTCCCAGTGCAACCTGCAACTGCAGCTCTGGAAGTGTGTTGTGTTATTATTTTGACATGGAAGTGTAGGTACCGGTAATCTCAAGAATAATTTAATAAGTTTATAGGTTAGATGTGACATTAAATGGCAATTTTTCAAATTTTAGCGTATTATAACCTACTTGTTCACTATACAAGTGCCGTAATATTCCCAAATATAGCTTCCGTAATAAAAAGATAAAGAGCGGCTGCATTGTAAGCACTTCAGCGTACTTGTACTCTAAACTCTTAAATTTCATATTTGACCCATTTGGTTTCAGAGAATACGGCACGTTATTGAGGTTAGTTTATATTGCATTAAGTATGAAAAAGTTAATGCAAGAGCCATGAAGTGCAAACAATGAATCAGCTCCCAGTTATATAAAATAAATTTCGTGCAGATAGTGCAACTAGGCGTCAGACAATTTCATGCTACGATATTGAAACTTGAAACTCGCAACATTTGTTTCTTACTTCACCCTTACCCGACAACTTAAGGCGGTACGACAAGAAACGCGCTTTACCAGTTTTTCTTCATTACCGGTACATGCACTCAACCTTATCTATATATCCAGTACGATGAAAATCACTGTGGACTTCACTTTTGCCGCTTGGAATTTTCGCAGACTGTCTCTTTTGCTTCCCAAACGTGGATCCAACAGGCACTGTTTACTAAAACCACACAATAATGACGAAAGTTCCATTAGGTCTGGTTAGGTTATTATTATGCATTTTGGAATATTACTCAGTTCACTGACATAGGGTTAGGTTTGAAAGGTCAGGTTAGATTATATTTTTTATAATTACGCATTTTAAATTTTACACGGTTTACTGACAGAGTTAGGTTAGGTTAGAAATATCACGTGAGATTCTTTTTTTTTTTCATTAATCACTTTTTCTAAGTTGGAATTGTTACTGCCCCGAGAACGTCGTCATTTAAGGAGAGAAAAAAATAGGGAATTCTGAACAAAAACCACGAGTCATTCAATCCAGTAATCCGCACCAACAAACAGCGAAGAAAATTTACTCTGAGCAGTTATTATAGTTGGCTGTTGCTGCTACATACATTGCTATGTTGAACGGGCCCACTAAAACCAGTGTGCCAAACACATACAACGTGCTTTCATACTGTCGGCACCTTTGGTGCTATTTACAAGTTTTTATTTCCTTGTTTCTTAAGAAGTACTGTGCTAAACTTACTCCGCCTACATAACTTTACTTATTACACATTGCCGAACAAAACAATATTCTGCATTCTACCTGTAGTTTTTCAGTTTTCTTTATTGTTAGGCCATTACAGAAATCAAAATTCATAATATAATAATTCAGATATTAGAAACATATAACCGTTACAGTTTGAGTACACATTAGTGGATGTGTTCACCAGTTTGTCATACAGTTAGGAGGGTTTAGTCCACCTCTCGAGAACCATTAGCATTCAGCCTCTTTTCTAGTGTACGTTCATTTCCACAATTATTATGAGATAAGTGCTGAGTAGATCAGCCGGCTATTGTGCTGTGTGTACGCTTTATATCTACTACTCATTCCCTTGCAAGTAATTTACCCAGTCCTTTCTATAAACACCTAGCGATAACCTGCAAATTTTTCACGAAAGCAATGTGTCTATTATTTCGTTAAATACGCACTCCAGTTGAAGCAACATATACAACATGGCTGTATGCGGAGGTATACTAATGGCGTCATTTTGTGTTATGAAAGACGTATTTCACTTCAAAAATCAAGGAAATTATGTTAAAATAACGAATACGGATTAAAGAAGAAATAACAAAGGTGAAAACCTTTCGTGAAATCACATTGGAAAAACGAAAAGCAGACAAATAGGATTGGTGATGAGGAGCCGGCCAGGTCATCATTGGCTGAGCGGATGGAGATCTACGTTTGTTCCCATCTCTTCCTAACTGTGACAGGTGAATCAGGGTTGAAAATTTTCGGTATGACACGCAAGATTTTGTCAAAAATACGCCTGTGATGTAAAATATGTTCGGGTATTGGGATGTGAGGTAGCTGAAATTTGGAGGAGTAACGATGGGTTGTTGATGCTGATGGTTAGAGGTGTCTGGGTTTCCCCAACGTAGAAAGCGGAATAAAGTTTACAACTTAGGAGATAAATAAGGTTGGAAAAAGAGCAGCTGCCGGTGTGCTGGAACGAGTACGTCTTGTGAGTGGTCAAAGGTCAGATTGAGATAAAAAATAGGTTCTGCAGGGTAACGACCGTTTTCAACGTCCGTCACTTATTTGTATAATTATTATGCTCGAGAAGTAAGAAAATAATAATTTCCGCTGGCTTCGCCAGATGGTATCTGTAAGCCTCTTTTGTTTTGCTAAGTTTTTACGTAACTCCACCGAGAGAAAAGTGGAGGTTAGTTTCTAAGAACATCTACTTTTTGTTAAATCTTTCTTATTGGTTCAGAGCCTTTTCCACATCCTGTGGGAGGATCCAAGTAAACTTCTCTTTTGCTTTGGATATATGCAACCGTGCTGGCCAGACTCGAGGAGTCCACTACCAAATTTTGGCAGATCAACATCTTTTTCGTCTTCGGCCATATCCGAAAAAACGCCGTCATGTAGCAATACAGACTGAGGAGGGTGACCCCAACGGATCCCCTCGATAGCATCTTCGTTGCAGTACCTTTAAGTCAGATATTCTTTGGTACTTATCTTCTGTTTGTACGAGATGCTTTTGCCTTATCTACGTGCGCTATTTTTCGTCAATCATTCAAGTAAGCTATTATTTGAGACACGCTTTACGCCTGTCCAAGCGAATTTACCTTTTCTTCAAGTTCCAGCGTCACAGACTTCGTTCTGAGTAATTAATGCTTCCGGGTCGTCGTAAATCCATGATATCTAAAGCCTCATGCGTCTAAATTATATCAAGGTATGTAGAAAGGTATTGTTGTATTTTATCAGGTAAAGCCTGTGTTATATTTTTCTCTCCTTCTATGTAACTGCTCCCTAGGGCATTATTATTTTCCTAGTTATTTTAAAGTAGTATTAAGTAATCGTATTGAGGCGAAGCAGACATCAAAGTTTGCTAAGGGACAACCTATTAAAGGGTTCTTTACACGGCATGGCTTTGAAGCAGCCTAATTGTCCCGCCTTGAATTTTTAAAGTAAATTCAAGTTTCTCTCATGGAAGAGTGGACGACGGTGACGATTTTATAAGAAGCAGCTTTACGCTGGACCGCGAACGAATACAGGCTAAAATACAACAATAAGTTGCATAAATTGGTATGTATCTAAATACCTATTGATCACCATTGTGTTTAAACAACCTTCTTTTTTAAAGCTTCTCTCTTTCTATGATTCTAACAAGTAGATAAAATACCACATTGAAGGATATGTTTGCTGAGTCAAACACCTAGTCGTAGCTCAAGTAGACGCCATCTTTTCATGGAGGAATGGCTAAGATCTCACGATCTTATTGGCATCAAAGCTATTTAACCTTTGCGCGTAATCAGTCTTATTTTACATTCAAGGCGGTTACATTTGTTGAAGTGGAAAATTTCTTGAGGTGATACGCCTCTTTCTTCTATCTTTAATATTCATAAATCATATTCTGAAGACCTAAATAAACTGAGTCAAATCCTGTTTCTTTTACTCCAGACGCCGTGCGGAGTTTGCAGGGAGTTAATCTCGGTTGTGTCGTAAAGGCGTTTAACTACAATATTAAACATCCTTTCCTGACGTCATTTTTTAACAATGCATAAAGTGGCTCCAAGTCACAGCCTTTCACTCTAGCAACACTCTGACAGGTTGCTAGTAACTTTATTCTTTCTTAAAGAGACCGCTTTCCTAAATAAATAAGTGATATATAAGTATAAAATACGGAAGCAATCACGTCTTGCTTGTGAAAATGTAGGATGCTCGTTTTGTAACAAGAATCTCACGAATAAGAAAGGTTGTAATTAAAATTTATTGCTAAACTAATGTAAGAAGTCCTCAAACTCAAACTACGAAACAATGTCGAAAGATTTTGTTACTTTTTTCCGACGTCTATTTGTAACGTGTGTTCTGTAAATAATTCTGTATTTTATGTTAATCTATATATCCCTAATAATACATTGCTTTTCAATTGTAGAACAGTGTTACCATCTAGAGTATGCCCTTAGTGTGAGCATATAAGCTCGTTGGGGCCAATCATGTATTTGATTACTAATTTTGTATTGGTTGCCTGTACTTTTATCTTTATCTTATCAAATAAATCTAATAACTATTTCTAAATCTAATAATTTAAAACTAGTAGGTGATTATCCTTGAAGAGAACAGTATGTCCCTACAGGTTTATTCTCATAATCGCTGAGGTAAGATTTTATTGCTTTTTGTTTTATCCTTTTCTTTAACAAATTGTTAAAAAAAAAACTTACAAAGTACGCCGTCAAGATATACCACTCCGCACCGTACTGATGTTTAGCTGGTTGCGTAAGATCACGGCGTTCAGAGAATAAGGTCCTGATTGGAAACAGAATATGGGGTAAAGATGCATTACTCGTCGGAATTGTGACATGAAGCGTATTTATATCTCAAATATTTTTCGTGTGCTTGTTGATTTACTCTGTTTTTTAAATTAACGATCGCTAAAGAACCTGTAGCCGAGTTCTACATTAGAGAGAGACGAGTCAGAGATATTTCGTAACTTTCGTCTCTGCTCCGTTGTATTTTAATCATAGTTGCAATATTATGTTCCAAGGGAGATTTTCCCTATCTGTCTGCTGTGTCAAGTGACCATTTTACCAACTGGCGTTAGTTACAAAACCCCAATCGCTCGTGTGTAACTTCTACTCAACAGAGAGTGGCGTCCCGATATACTTTGGTTGGATCTTCACTGATCTATCCGGCATTATCATCATTATTATTATTATTCAAGTGTTCAGGTCACGACACACTCTCACTTCCCATTATATTTGGGCTAAACACAGCGTAACAGCAGCAGGGTATGTTGCACTTACATGGTTTGATGTTAGGGGACTGTATGGATCGTCTTTAGATTCGGATTCGGAGGTCCTCCGGTAAACTATTTTGAGGTATGAGGGAGAAACTCATTCGGGTCATGCAGTTAGAATGGGAGGCGCTAGTTCGTGGAGTTTTTGAAGTACGTTAAGAGGCATCCGTACCTACGGTGCGAGTGTGTGTGTGTTTTCATATTTTTTAATATACTGGACAAATGACAAGCAATAATGAAATTCTGGTATTGTTTATTTTAGTTGACAAAATAGAACACCCGTAATTCCGTAAGGGTATGACGTCATCAATTTCGGGAATTCATTTCTCAGCTAAAATAAATAATGCCAGAAACTCAAGATAGTTCATTTGATACACATTCACATGTATTATTGGGACCGCTTTCCAAAATTTCATTATTCGCTTGTCATTTGTCCAGTATCTTCAAAAATATGAAAACTCACTCGCACCGTAGATAAGAATGCCTCTTTGCATCTGCGATGGTTTGGGCCTGAGAAAAAACCCACACTTACCACTGTGTCTGAAATTGTATTGAATTTATCTGACCATTCTTGATGACACTTTCTTTCTATTATTGTTATTATTATCAGTGTTCGATTTGCCGGGAGGGATACTGGGATTTCGTTCCAGGTTTTTAATTCCGAACACTTTTCTCACAGTGTTCCCATGCCTGGCGCTCTGAGGTGCACTCAGCCTCCTGTCAAATTGAGTACCGGAGTGTCCTTGGTATTCCTGGGCACCTTGGGAAGGTAAAGGCGGTCGAGTGTGGGGCTAACCAACCCACCTCACTTCGTACCGTAGATCAAGAAAATCTGGAGCACTACCTCCACATCCCCCATGCGCTGTTAACGGCGCGTACGTATCGCACAGGGGATAGCTTTTCCTTTTTTACCCAAACAGGTAGTAGGTGAAAACTTACGAGGAACCACTAGTTTTAGGATCCCCTGCCCCTTCTTAATTTATAACAAATCGAACACTGATTATTATTATTATTATTATTCCCAGACGGAAGTGTATGCAGGAAAGAATATGTGTATATGATGCAGAATATGAGAGTAGTGAGTTTCAATTTGTTTTCTTTCAATTTTTCGAAAATTTCTTTTGGTTTTCGTTACTAGAAAATGTTTATAAAAAAAAAATCTAAAACTTTCTTTTGGTTAAGGTGGCAACTTTTTGCCTAAGCTTTTTCACGACTGAGAGATGACTTTCTCGGCGTTTACTCTTCCAGGAATGAGGAAATTACTTGTTAGGGTCTTAGTTGAGGTAGCATCCCTGCTTTCGCCTGGTGAAACTGAGGAAAATTCTGCGAAACCAGGCTTGAATTCGCGTGTCTGCTAATTGCCGATCCGACGATACCAACTGGATCACGGGGGTGGGTGACAAAGTTTCATGTATTTGAAAAGTTTCAAGTTTTATCCACCAAGTCTGCCTAACAACTTAGATTTAGTGTGCTCGTACTGCATCTATATTAGGAGAAATTGCAACCTTTAGCCACCTACATTTTCTTGCAGGGTAGAAAATATTCATATAGACGCATACAAGCATAGACAACAATACTACATAATCTGTGTATTTCGTTTTATTTACTTTTTTAAATTTTTTCTTACAGGATTAACTCGAATGCTGCTGCGCTCAGTAACTACGAGGTAAGCTCCTTTTGCTAAGTAAAGTAGCAATTTATTTATAGTTGGTTTGTTCAAATTAGATTTCAGATTACTTACACTGATAAGAAATCTTTTTCGCATTAAATATTCGTTAGAATCGTTCTTTCATAAACAACATTGTTAACTATATCCCATTTTGCGCGTAGTTAACACATTTTAAATTTTCATTTGATCATTTTACGTACCGTAAAATAAAATTTGTAAAAAACAAAATCAACAATATTTCGTAGAATCCACTGGACGTCGTCGAATGTTGAAAAGTTAAACTGAACCACGGATGAGGGTGAACAGAAGTGTTGTCTACTTCCGATGAAATATTGTTGGTTCTTAATTCTTTTGGCGTGTCCTAGGATTTTTTTATTTATTTATTAACTTGCTGCCTTGGTCAGCAAGGTTTCAGTTATGTGCAGTGGAACAAATTATCATTTGCTACACGTTATTTTCTTCCTTTTGGGAATGACAATTGATTTCGCTCAAGTAGCGTTTTCTGACGGTCATTTGTTCGTATCTCGTGGCTGTAAAACTTTGGAAAACTTTTTTTTTTATATGGGCCAGTCTAGTAACTTTGGACTTCGGTCCGTCACGATTCGCCTTTAGCTGTTAAGATCCACACCCATGCCGGGACCTTCGAACTGATAGCCTACCGCCGCAGACCGCTCGGCCACCCGGCCGGCATCTCGTGGCTGTGTCGCCCGTTGCCTTGTGGGAGGTTTGTACGTGTGCGTGGTGTTTGAGGTATAATCTTAGTTTGACCGTGAATCATGTAAGTGTACGCATCTAAATTTGTGTTCTGGTATCTCATCGTTCCCGTGGAGTGGAAATGGAGGTCTTCCTGAATTACAAATCTTCTATCTACGTGGTTAAATGCTAATCTTCGGTTCCTCGTTAATATTATTAAGTGGTTCGGCTTGTGGATACTATTTCTTGGACCGGTTCCTGGGGATATTAAGTCGCCATTGGGTGTTGGATTGCTTATTCTAAATGGCCAGTTCTTGTTTGATATCGAGTTAGAATTTGCTCGTATTTTTGTAATGAAGGAAAATCCATTCAATGAACCAGAAACGAAGCTATCTTGTTAAATAATGTGAGTATTTTATTTATATTTAATTTCTATTGTGATATCATTTGTTATTTCATCAGTTATAGTTATTCTAATTTTCATTTCTTACAATAAATGTTATTTCTTGCAATTGAACCTAAAGAGTTTGCCATTAATCTGCACAAATTGCTTTGTAGTAATCAGTGAGTTCTAGTTGGTAAGTCTTATACTTCGGGAACATCCGAGTTTAACTATTTGTTTGATCAGAACTCCATTTGGAAGGGATTCTTCCTTTCATTCTCCTTGATTTTATTCATTCAGAATGTAAGGTGGATTCAGAAATGTGGTTTTGAAAAGTGAAGTGGTTTAGAGACTGCTAGACACAGACGTTCTCGGGTCAAGATAGTACTGTGAATCGGACGGTGTGGCTACCTTCCCCTTCCTAGATTTCGTTCAGTCATTAGTAATTGGTGGTATTCACTTTGTCCTCATTGATCGTCCTGAATTTTGCCTACATCCTCTTGATAAGATGTGGCTTTATTATTATTTTTAAGGCAAAACTCTGTGGAATCCATAGTGCAGTCACGGTAAAATTTTCTCTACGTTACAGCAGTCATATTATTTTGAATGATTGGTTCCATTTATCCAAAATATGGAGCTAGTTCTATTGTGGCCAGGATTCTGATTCCTGTAGTCCTAAACTAAATTTTCAAATGTCAGTAACATTTTTACTTCTTGATCAAATGTTAAAACTGTAATCCTTACTAATACGGATTGATATTCCATGTTACTGATCCCTAAAATAAACTGGTGTAACAACGCAGATTCTTGAGCCATTTGCACCACAAGACTACTAACACAAAAGTACTGTTGAATCTTCTAGAATCCATGTTGTCTGATAAGCAACGTATCTACATAAACACGCAAGTTTTCAACAGCAGTTACACAGTACCAACACTACACAACGATTTGCTGAATCCATATCCCATTCTACGATGACTGAGTAATTTCATAAATCAGTAATGTACTAGCAATATTTCAAATGTATTTAACAGCTCAGAAATTACATATTTTCTTCAAGCATCTCAAGATATACAAGATGTCTGTCGAGGAACGCATATTTCCATCCATTCCAGAAGCTAGTGATTAACATCAAGAAATTTGAAATTGAAAATGTGGAGAATGATAATTCTACCGGTAACTCTTAGGTGGTGAAAGTTGGAGTAAGACCTCTGCAGATTAATGTAAATTGCGAGCGGTCGAAAATAAGGTTTTTCGAAAATTATACGGACCGAAACAGGACAAGATGACCGAAGAATGGGGAGACTGCATAATGAAGTACTCCACAGACTGTGTGATTCACCCGATATTGTAGGAATAATGAAGTGATGATGGGTAAGGTTGACAGGCCATGTAGCTCGGATGAGGAAGGAAACGAAGACCGAGGCGTCGTTGGAATAACAGTATGAGAAAGGATCTTCTTCATGAAACTAGCATAATCCTGCCCAGAATATAATCCAATAACATGGGAGTCTCTGATATGTTAAAATTGGGGTGGGGGCCCATGATCAAAGAAAGCCTGCGAGTACGTCGTGGCTTAGACTAACTAAGCTACATTAGACTTGTACTTCAAACTAAATGTTAATAAAATTCTACTTGTTAAAATTACAATTCTACAAATACAAACTAATTAATTGATATTATCTATTCATAAATACTTACTTTAAAGTTGACTGGCCCGAAGATTGTTCTGAGACGATCAACTTGCTGCAACAAATCTATCTGTTAACTCGTCCAGGTTGAATATGTCAAGTAAATCCTGGTGTACATCGCAAACCATAACATTTCTGTGTCATGCTGTCCCTTAGGAATGTTTTGAGACGTTGGAGAGAATTGAAACTAAGTTTAGCTTCACATGATGAAGTTTGCACCACTATCAAAAGACGAAGCAAGTTTTTATTGTTTCTTAACATTGCCCGAAACACATTGGCTAACAGAAAATACTTTATTTGTCTTAAGAACATCTTCAATTCGATGACAAAGGATCGTGCATCAATTTCTGGATAAACCCGCAGTATATTTGCCTATTCTTGTTCTATTACACGTGAAATTAATGTAGTTACCTTTTTTTTATACAGCGTAGATTTTCCTGGTCAAATATTGACTTAAATCCTTTCAGAGCTGCATCTACAATAATGTAATATGCTTTGCTGCAGTGTCAACTGGCTGTATTGATAATAATTGATGACTCTTCCGGACCCTTGTATCTCCTTGGCGCCTTTTTTGTCCTTGAAATGGGATTCAAATTGCAAATTTCCGTGAAAACTGTAAATTGTTTGCATGGTAATGTGTTGTATTGTTGACAGCGGTCCTCTATTAAACCTTCAAGTAAATCATTTTCATAAAATTATTGTTACCAATAATGCTTATATGCAAGGTGTTGATTTTTCGTGTGCTGGTTTGTTTTACGAATATAAAACCTGGTTAAATATTACATTATTAATTTCCCAATGGAATTCCGAACGAACTACTGGTGTCTCATAGACTGATTTAATGTGGAAATTTTATGTTGGAATTCGGATGTGAAAACACGGTGCATTAGTTTCTTTATAATCTAGCCCATAATAGAACAACTTTCCTGCATTATTTAGCATATTTAGAGGTACGTGGACGAGTTTAGGCGTGTTTAATATTATTTGGTAAGTTTGTATAACATTACACGTATTAGACTTTTGATATACTCAAGTTTATATTGTAGTATAGTTAGCATTTACGATATTGTAGTAATTAAAATTTTCTAAACGACGACAGCTTCGTGCTTTTTTTTTTTTTTTTTTTTTTTTGGAATTAGTTTATATATTTCCTCATATACTCAGATCTTATGATCTTATCCTTCTTCGTGTGTGGATGTTTCTCAACTGGCGTGTTAATACTCATCTGAACTTAAGCAATGTCAAAAATGGGGGTTGAATAGCTGCATAAATTAGATTTGTTGTATAGACTAATTAAGAATCCAACAATTATTTATGTTCTTAGAATTTTTGCATTTTCATAGAAACTCGTAATAAATGGTAAAGCATTGATTCCGAGAACAGGCAGAATACGTGGAAATTATGTAGTGACGGATAATTCCACGAATATTAGGGATGGCCAGATCCGGATCCGAAATTCGGATGTCCCGTCCAATGGATTTGTTCGATTTCGGTTGCAGATTCAAAGACCCAGTATTCGGACTTCGTTGTTATGACGCATCTGAAACTGCAATGCCGGGATGGTAAATTATGAAAGGCCCTGGCTAATACCTTCCCCATTCTCTGCCTACCTCATCCCGGCCTGAGCCGAAAATGACAAAAGGCCATAAATAATCCAACTTAATTCAATGTATCTGAAACTCGAAAAAGATATTTTATATAGTTGTGTATTTGATTACTTTTTTTGTCCAAAGTTAGGTGATAGGAACATTTTTTAATGTCCTTTATTTTTTCTAAAAGACATGGTTTATTTCTCAAAGCAAATGATTTTGGAAAAGGAGTTTCGTATTTTTTTACATTCCTGCACGCTTAAAAGGGGGGAGGACATGTTTTTGTTCTTTCCTTTTAACAACACAATGTTTATTGCGTAGTTACCGATAACCGCGTCACAGGGCAAAGAGTAGTAACAGTTGTGAGTGGATACAGTTGGTTGGTGATGGGGAGAGTGGGGTTAGAAGAGACAAGAAGGTACTGTCGATTATTTGTTTTCGTTCTGCCACTCCAGTATATGTATTAGTGACTGAATATTTCAAAAGCACTACTCTTGGAATCCATGTACAACGTCAATTTCTTCTCTCTTTCTATGATCCTGCTCTCCCTCTCTCGGGAATTTTGGAAAAAATTCGCCCAAAATGCGAATTAAGAAAGACTACGATGGTGTGTCCATGCCCCAGATATCCGAGCTCGAGATATCCAAAACCGGGACCCGTTTGGCCATCTCTAACGAATATTGAACATAAGATGGTCACGTGTGAGACTATAACATTGTAATTAGACACCCAGGCTGGAAAAATGAGCACGATGTTAGTCACCAACACAATATGGAATATGAAATAACCACATTCTAAACTTCATTGTAAGTGCTAAGTGAAATTTGAATGAGATACAGAAACCAGCAGAAATTGTCTTTGTGCTTGCAGAAAATCTCAGATGTTATCATATTTGACACAATTTCAGCTTCATTACAAATCACATCCGACCAATCTGAGTAGTATCTATGGAGTGTCTACGTACGTTTCGGTCAGAATTTTGTATTCAATGCTGCCAAACTGATTGTTGTAGAGTAATCAGTATTTCTAAAATTAATTTCTCTACTTAATTCAAATTCGTAATTACAAACTCAAGACAATGCGCTGTGAATAGATTAGTTAAATTATATCTATTTTCAAGCCAAACTGCTACCATAGACTTCATAATAGATAGACTTAGCACGCTTCCCCGTTTCTGTCTACGCTAAAACTGTTTTTTTTTTTTTTTTTTTTTGCAGGTTTTGATCGACCTCATAATAGAATATGAGGTTTATGTCAAAGTTATCTAGCGGATAAATTCAAAATCAAGTGCTTCTGTACAAAAAAACATTATTTTAGCGCGGACAGAAACGGGGAAGCGTGCTAAGTCTATCTATTATGAGGTCTATGCTGGTGCTACATCCTGCTGTAATCGATGATTCAGAATTTGTCTACAAATCACGGATATCTTAGGGATATGAAGTAAACGAAAAATGTTCTTACCCGAGTTTTCCAGTGCCTAATACCACCATTAATGGTATGGTATGGTAGAAGAGCGCTGGCCTTTTTCTGTTGTTAATTAGCCCTTAGTATTTTAGTACGAGGGGTCTCGGGTTCGATTCCCGGTGGGAGCTCCATTTCATAGTAACGTTTCGATTGCCCATATCCGGATTGCTGGCGTGGGTTGGTGTCAGGAAGGGCCGTAAAACATCTGCCAAAACTAAAACCCGTAGAATACGCTGACCCCATCTCTCACATGGGAAAACCAGCGGAGACAAACAACAACAACAGTAGAGGTTATTGTCCTTTTCTTGCTTGCTTTCCTTTATTTAAACTTTTGAATTGCAACTTCCAAAATCTCAAAACCAATTACGTTTTCTGTTTTCAACGTTTTACCAAATTTCTGTTTCCAACCATTTAAATCAGTGGTATTCCACCTTTTTTCTCCGCTCCACGTACCCCTAGACAGGCTCTTCTACTCAACTTTGTATCTCCAAAGTTGTTGGTGGGTGCATAATTCCAGTTACAGTATA
>JAGDQP010039104.1:1270-17883 GCA_022664845.1 Lepisma saccharinum | reverse complement strand
ATATATGTGTGTGTGTGTGTGTGTGTGAGAGAGAGAGAGAGAGAGAGAGAGAGACAGACAGAGAGTAAAAGATATCCAGGCGTCCATTTCTAAATGACTCCTTGTCCAAGAACCATAAATCCTATGGAATTGACACAAACACTTCTAATTTTTAAACGCTAAGTAAAATTTGTAGGTATTTTAAAAATAGTTGGAGAAAGTAGTAGCTTTCCAACATTATACTTTTGTAAAATAATATTGAAACAATAATATTACATATAACTTTTACTCTTAATTATGTTTCTGTCCTTCACGTTCTCACGAAATTCAAATGAATTTGAAGACTTTCGGAATAGAAAAATCTTACAAATGTGTTCGAAAGTGATAAAATGAAATCAACAATTGCGAATATCTCAATTTCAAATTTTTTTGCAGAAGAACACGTTTCGAAATGGGCATATGACTTGTAGTACCTGCTATAGTAATATGTCAGGTACGCTGTGCGCGTACGTCTAGGAAAATATACCATTTATACTTTTTATAATAATATTTCAGACACGTTACTGATTACTAAATCGTAAAAAAATCCAGTTCTCAAGAGCTCCGGGCTAATTACGAGTGCAATCATCACTTTTGAAAGATTTATATCCCTTTCTGGAGTTAAGAACTCATGGAAGAAATGATATGATCTTCTGCATCTTAGAAATTAGAGTGTCAATCCCATTTCCAGCCCATTCCTCTAATGAATCTAACCCATCACTCCTGTCCACCAGCTCCCACTCCACCTCATTTCACTATATCGTTACTACTGTTAACTACTCCTTCACTTCTCCGCTATCTTTCATTTACAAAAGGTGCGGATTCTATACGCATCATCGCCAAATAGTTGCGCGCGCAACGCGTTTTCTCATGTATGGGCAGGGTTTACGTAGAAGGTTACAGCTAGTGGCAGCTAAATGCTGGATACCCTGAAAGAACTAATTCTAAACTTTATATTAACGGAAAATCAGAGCTTGGCTCGTTTAGCTTTGTTTTGTGTGTGTGTGCGCGCGTCTCGATGAAATTGGGAAATGTATGTAGTTTCTCGATGTACATATATTACTAAAATGTTAGGACAGAGATACATTAAAGATATGATTGCACTGCAACCGAACTAAAAACCTACATTAGTGCCTTAGTGAGAGTGAGGCGGGCGCCAAATCGGGGGCGTCGAAAACTATATAAAAGAAGAAAAACTCCAAACGCAAAAGCTATTGCTGATGAAACAGAATAATCATATATGTATTAAAAAAAAACAAGCTGAAATCGCATGAGTTCTCTCTATTAATGGTAACAAATTATGGAGTTGGCAACACTTCTATTTCCCTACTTCTCTTCTTCCTTCTTTTTTCTCTCGAAGCATGAAAGTGAATTAACTCAGCTGACAAAGAAGATACGAAACTGAACAAATGATTTATTCATTCAGCCCCTTTTCTGCCGACTCCCTTGTGTCTTAAAGATATGGTGAAAGCTCTGATTCTAACTGATGGTAGGGTGAAACGAGTGTAATTGCTTATACTGGAAAGAGTATTTTCAAGTAGATTTTCTGAGATTAAGTGAAAACGATGTAGATATTTGAAGATTTAAAAATTTCAAGCAAAAATTATGGTCTAACGTAAAGATGTATCCTAATTACAACTTACCTCTTAAATAACTACACTACGTCGTTTTGCATGGTATCCAAATATGTATTATTAAACATTAAAGAAAAGGAAAGAGAGAGAGAGAGAGAGGGAGACAAATTTCTTAATTATCTGAACTTTGTATGCATTTCCTTCCCTCAAACAGAACACCAAACTGTAAGACGAATCCAGTTAGAAACTCAAATAATATAAATAAAGTTGCTCCATAAATATTAGCATTATAGATTTTGAATGAATTTGATTCTTTCTGACGCCAGCTATATTAGTTACAAGTATCTTGTCCTTGGTCTGTTGTCAGAGATATAGTGAAAGATATGCTTTGACTTTCTAGGTTGACTGTAGGTTGAATCGTTACTGTATAGCCTGTAAAGTAAGTACAGAGTATACAGGACCTTATATTAGGTGGTACGAAACCGAAGGAAGATGGAACAGGGAAGATACTGGCTCTACTATATTTCCATGTGGGGAAATAAGGTAAAACCTTAGGATATTTCCAGATACTATGGTAATTAAGATAAATTTTATATTTGGAAACATAATATGCACACTATTACAGTCGAACCTTTGGAAATAGGTGTGCTAGACCGAATTTCTATACCATCTACATTATCACCCATTTCCTTACTTTCAATCACTGATTAGCAAGATCATTCAGAAAACTGAAAGTACTCATAGCCTCTCGTTTCGTGAGGACAACAAATCATTGTCTCATTCCATCCTTTGCTTGATTATATTTCGAGTCAATATTTTATATGGTTCGCAGTTTTGATGCGTTCTTTCGTTTTCGAAAAATAAAACTGTTTTTGAATACAAAATAATTTTTAAAATGAAAATAATATTCCGCTGTTTTGCACCCCTCTTAAGTTGGTGTCCTATGAAAAGACACTGTTAACATTATATTGAATTAGTCCTAATACAATTTCTGACGAACGGCGGACAGAAAAAAAGCCAGAAATAAATAAAATGTTGTAAATTAAAAAGTGATTCATAAATATATGAGTCGGCAAAAGAATGAACAAAGAAAATGTTCTTTTCTAATCAGGCTGACTGTAAAACATTGTTTTTAATCCTCCTCAAGAATTTTAAAATGCCCTCTATGTTCTCAAACAAAATTTTATGATGTTTTAGTTACTGTGAATTAAAATATTTCTTTAAATGCTTAAATTAGACGTTAAAGGGAAGAAAGAGTTAGATGGGAATAATATAATTACAACCTCTGATTTTAAAGACTATTACAATTATCTACTCTACTTAGTAGTGGATTTTACCTCAGATAATAACACATTTTCTGCATACGTGCATATCATGCACTGAAATTTCATACCAAATCTGGACTTTCTAACAAATGAGTGCCGTGTACTTTCGATACAGGTTTAAACAACGTAGATTTAATTTACAGTATATGTGATGAAGAACCATGACCTAAATCTGTGACATGCCTGATAGATGTCGTCACTCCACTAGCGTTCTTGCGAGAGGAAAAAGTGGAGAAGGTGAGAATTTGGTGTAGATGCTATTCGGATATTCATCTCGGAAAATTAAGTAAAGTCGCTAAAATGTTTATTGAGGATGACTAGAAATGAAGCCTGTTTTTACATGGTTTATTCAAAGTTCGTGATCGTAACCGTTTGACCACGGGAGGTGAGTAAAGTGGAACATCTGAAAGAACACTTAATGCGATGAAACTTTTATTTCTGGTCTTTTCGTAGTAATAATTGTATTTGTAAAACATACTACTTTAAATATTCGCCCTAGCTCCTAAACAGTTAAATGGTGACCACAAATTCAAACCCTATTAACGCCGCATATCCTGACTTTTGCAAGGTTTACCTGACTACCGAACTAGTACCTAGACTAGAGATCCTGACAGCTACATTCTCCATCTATTTCAGCGCGGGACGTTATCCTTAATATTTGTGACAAAATTATGCCATAGAGTCAGTCTCGAAAAGTACAGAACCATTATAATTTAGTTGGTAAATAAAATTGTTATTCTTGTTTTAGAAAAAAAATACTAATTAAGATTCTCTCATAATTTTAAAACAGCAGAATTTTTAATATAAATAAGTTTCGCTGTCATTTTCGAAGATTATAAATCAAATATTCAATATGAAAATTATTATTTTTTTAGTGTTTCCAAAGGTAATACATTCAATTTTATACAACAATTAGTACATTGTAAAAGACACGTCATAATTGTTTTCATGTTTCTGACAACCAGAGAAAAATGAAAATAATAATCGACTTTCACACCAGATGTTTACAAAATTACCAGTATGAAATTCTGTTTTTATAACGTTAAAGTATTTTTTAAAAAAATACTGAGTTCCCCGGTGCGAGTAATTACTTTTCAGAAAAGATGGGGAATTGGTAAACTAATTATTATGCAGAGGACACACCGGAAATGTGTATGTAATGAGTAACACCCTTTTATCGACCGTCAACCGTCAGTAACCACACTTTGTTCACTATGATGGTTTAACGCTAACTGTCCACTGAATCTTTACATTTGAATAGTTTCTCTTTCATCAATTAAGGACTTAATATTAAAGGATTGATCACGTAAACTTTAACGCGATATACATACTTGAAACTGACCAGTTCAATATTACATTAACAGAAGAACAATGTATATAGATATGATTTCCTTAGAGTCGCAAATGTCTTAATTCCTATATTATAAATGCAATATGCCATTACCAACCTTTGTGCTATTTTTTTCAACTGTAAGAGAAGCTTCTTTGTCAGAACAAATGCATTTGTACGTATATAAAAGTATCTAATTATAATTGATAAAAAAGCGAAACTTATACGCTACAATAATATGGCGACGATTTACGGGAAGGGATAATTGAGAAGTCTTACGTAACTTAAATTTAATCATGGGATTGGAAGTTCTGTTACTTTTATTTAACTTATCAAATTATTCATACTAATAGGTTATCGAAATTGCGAAATTTTGGAAAAAGTACTTATTTAAATGTTTATTCCTTTTTAATTTTATTTATCTTCCTGTTCTTATATACGATTGCTCTTGTCTCAAAGTTGACGAATGACATCTTTTTCCGACTACCACTTCCTTGGAAATCATGGAACCACTACATTTTCATAATATTTTGCATGGAAATACAATTACAGTCGAAGAATTTCCTGTTCAAGTATCATAATACTCTTGGAATTATCTTTGAAAATAGAATAAATCAACACATATGATTTCAATATTGTTACAAATAGAACTTTACAATAATTTGAACTTTCCTAATTTCTCTCTTCTCAAAGAGTTTCAGCAGGAATTCACAGCCATTTTATGGGCTATTTCTATCTTCTATTTTTCTGAATAACAATGAATTTCTCTTCTTTCAGTACATATGTGCATGCCGATTTCATATATAGTAAATGAAGTGAATATCGCCACTGAAATGCTTAATTTCTAGTTTGAGCCATGACCAAATGAGTACATTAGCTGTTTCTTTGTATGTATGCTTATTAGTTATCCAAGACCACAGGGACGCATTTCCGGGAACCGCTCTTTCCATTAGCTTTTGAATAGGGTGGGCCAATTTAGTTAGATATTGAGAGTAGAGTAGTAAGCTAAAGTTATGCGTTGTTATGAACTGAAGCCGCGTCAAATATGGTCGTTTTTAAAATCAACATTTTCTCGGGGCCCCTGAGGCACGCTAAATGTTCTTTTATCCGGCAGTGTTTCGGTGACCAAACGTAACATAATATTCTACAACTTTTGCACTGTAAAACTCAACTTTCTAACAAAACAGAAAAAATTGACAATTTTTGGCCGTTTTCAAAATTAACATTTTCTCGGGCTCCCGGGACCCGGTTAAATATTGTTTGATCCGATTGTGTTTCGGCGAACAAACAACATAGCATTTTACAACTTTTGCACGGTACTCAAACTCAAGTTTCCAACATTTGTTTTTTTTCGGTGCATATTGTACAGCTAGGGTGGGCCAAAAATGGTCGAAACAACAATTGTTACAAAGTTGAGTTTAAGTACCATGCAAAAGTTGTAGAATTTTATGTTTCTTCGCCAAAACACAGCTGGATTAAAAAAAATTTAGCTGGTCCCCGGGGGCCCTAGAAAATGTTAACTTTAAAGAAGGTCAAAAGCTGCCATATTTGACATGGCTTCATTTAGCACCACTGCAAACTTTTGATAACTACTCGAACCCGAATATGTGGAAATAATATATTTTAATTACTTGAAATCAATTGTTTTGCAACAAGTAATTGGGTCCTTTAGAGCTACAGGGGTCCGGTTAAATATTGTTTTAGGACGACCATATTTGACATGGCTTCATTTCTTACTAATGCACAACTTTTGATGACTACTCGAACCCTAACGTCAGAGAACAAAACGCCTCACCTTATTGTTGAAAATACGTTTGGTACTTGATGCGACAAAAACGTCGTCAATTTTCATTTAAGCTTTTTGTCAGCTATTTACCAGTTTTCTTTGCTTTTCACATACGAATACCCAATTATGTTGCCACATAAGGCTTTAGCTCATTGCAAGTGATAAAGAAAATTTATTCATTTCAATTGTATGGAGTACAGAAATAATTAACTTAAATAATGCAATGCTTACAATACCGACAATTATGTTTATGAGGAAGGACAGACGTACAAATGGATGACCAGCACACACATCATAAGGAACGTCAAAGATTATTGCAACCTCCCGAGAGTAGCTTTTCTTACCAAAAGAGTGTGTTTGAGATTTTGTGGACTGAAAAATTCAGCGACCAAACATTCGTAGGGAATCGCTTAACAGCAATGCAACTATTCTAAAACGGGAATTCCTGGTAGAATTTTAAGAATCTTTTGAGGATGAAACGCGATCTTCAATGAAAAAAGGAAGATATGATTCAATACATATAACGTAGATACTGGACGAGGGCTGTCTGGTCGGCTAGTGGTTATTATATCTTCACTAGAAATAAGAAGATGACATAATACATTTTTCCATCATAAGAAGAGATTGAAACATCTGGAATGATGTTTTAAAGGATTTCTATAGTGCTGATTTGCAACGGATAAGGCATTTCATCGCCAGTTAGAAACCGTATTAATAACGAAAGATAATTGAATGAAAATTCAGTTTACTGGTCTTTCGCAACATAAATACAGCTAAAGAGACACATTATATTGGCTATTCATCAGGTGCGTAAGAGACGAAATTATCACAAAGTTTATTTTTACTACGATTTAGGTACCCGGAAATGAAATTATTAATAAATAAGCATTTTACTACCAACATCAAAAGTGTTCAATTCTAAATTTGGGACGTTACAAATATTCAAAATTCCGTGAAACTCACTAAAGTGTACATGGAAAACAGCAATGTGTAACAGTGACACCTGTTTCGTTAATCTAAAAACGATAACAGAGCGAATTTGCTTATCTAAACATACTAAAAAGATTTTAAAGTATTAAAGAACATTAAAAATAAATCACATTTTGCGTGTCCTTGCATTATATGAGTCAACCCACTAATTTACCATGTTTCTTGTGTATCATGTTATGAATTTTACATGTGTTTGTTTGTTGTGTGCACTAAAGTGTATCAATACCGAACGTACCTCCATATTTATCATGTTTCAGAGCATCTAATAATGAATTCAATTTTCACAAACAACTTTAAATGGATTTAAATTTCTTTGTACACTTGAAAATAGTATTCAAAAGGTGTTACTGGAACATCATATATATCACTTTTAATAAAAAATAAAAAGTGAGATTTAAGGAATAATATACACTAATACGAATAAACCAATGTTTGAAGGCTTTGTTGCAACTTGATTAGCATGGTACGTTACACTTATTAGATGTAAACGAAATTAACATTTACAATATTTTGTTCTGGAAAACAAAACAGTATACCACTTCAAAATGAACAAGAACAAAATTCAAAGAGTAAAAAAATGTATCGATTGAACTCTTCTATTCCACTCTATTAAACGAGATGATGAGGAATTAGTTTTTGAGAGCTAACCATCACTTATTGAAGAAAATTATAAAGGGAGGGGGAAAATTGTAGCCCCTGAAATGAACAGAGAGTGAGGGGGGAGGGGGAAACGAGAAAAAAAAGAGAAGTTATACAAATTGAAATCTCTTTTCTGGCCATATTTCCTCTTACTATTAAAAGAAGGGTTGTCCTCGGATTGAGAAAGGAAATTAGGAAAGAGGGAATTCTATCCGTGTGTGTCTCTTGCAAACAGGAATAAAAATATAGAAAAGTGAAACCCCAATGAAGGAAATTTAAGCCAGGGGAGGAAGAGGGGTCGGACAAATAATAGAGCATTCTACCAAACAGGGAGAACAATCTCGGAGCACGTGTGTATGCTCAAGCTATGCTGCAGTGTCAAGAACGGAAGGGTTTTTCGAGAGGAGCTGAAGCTGGATTGGGAATAATCTTTCAATTGTGTCTGAGAGACAGGAGTTCTCTGCACTAATAGATTATCGATTTTCTGCTTAACCTCTCTCTCGCTCTCTCTTTTCCCACCCTCCATTTCTCCATCTACCACCTACCGAAGAGTACCTCCCCCTTTCCTCTGCCAGAAATCCTGGTTCGTCGGTCAGAAAGGTCGTGAATGACAAAAAATGTGACAGTATATCCAACTAATCGGAACAAGAATATTTAAAATCAAAGTAACGTCTTCAATGCTTAATTAAATGCCCATTCATAATGTTAGAAATGTCGAATTTCATTTTCGAATACAGATTATAATCAATAAAATGAATGTCAAATGCTAACATGTCACTTATCTAGTGGTAACGAACATTTATTGTATACAATGATGGCATATTTTGCTTTATACATAATGGCATCTATTTTTCAAAAGACTAATCGCTATAATCACGGGACTCTAACTTTCTTGACAGGAATAAAGAATACATTCTTAAACTATTATACAATTTCCTACTTTATTAAATAAGCATTTTCCTTATTTATACAAGAGGGTCAAATTCGAAAAAAAATATAAAGATTCATTAAATTATTATTTTTAGTTTCTTTTGTAACAGCTAATTATTGATAGCAAAATTTCATTATGTAACGGTCTCATTTTAAAATGTTTTCTAGTAGCAAGAAAATACTGGAAAAAGATTTTAAAATATTGTTTTTAAATACTTATATTTTATATTAGTCGTAAATTTATTTTGAACTATTTCAGAAACCTGACTCAAACTTTCTTATATTTCAAAATTATTTTACCCAATTTTATTTTCATTTATTTATTGTTACTTGCGTTTCATATTCCTACGTAGCTGAACGTAAAGCTATTAAATTTATTTAAAATGTTATTTTCTGATTCGAGAATGTATTTGAAATTATAGTAAGAGTAGCACTTACTGTTAGAGTAAATATATTACGACATGCGTTCGAGTGAATCCTATATTTTATTAAACTTTAGTAAATGAACTAGAGATGGTACATAATCTCTTCAAACTGATAACCTGAATTTTAATATGAAGTTTCGAATAACTAGGGTTTGGAATTCAGACAATTTTAAAGAATAACCTTTTCTAGACACGATGATTACAGTGCAAGACTAGAATAGGGCCATTCTGTTCTCGTGATTACGGGTTGAAATCTCGTATGGGACCATTACGGCTTAGAAGTAACCATTTCGGTTCTTTGGCCTTATAAAGAAATATATTTCTACGTAGTCTTAAAACGATGGATTCGCAAACGATGGCAGAAAACAAAACATCCTGAGTATAAAACACTTTTGAACTTCTTAACACGTAAAGTCAAATTTCGCATACAAAGACTGGCAGCACAACAGTGGTCCACAAAATTAGAACAACTCCAAGAACCAAACCATGAATTTTGAACTTTAATTAAATCCTTTAACAAAACTAATTTGAAAACGATCAACAGACCCTTACATGGAGCAAATGGACTCGTCTACACTTCCAATGACAAAGCAGAAGTACTGGCTGAACATCTGGAAACCCAATTCATGGTCAATGCCGAACCTTATGATGAAGACACCATCACAGAAGTCCACCGCTCTTTGAATCACAAATCTTTTGACCACCCTTTCGACCCTTCCACGCTAATTACTCCACGTCAAGTACAACTAGTCATCAAAAGACTCCACAATCGTAGAGCTGCGGGACCTGACAGAATTTCTCCACAAGCGCTAAAACATCTGCCAAGGAAAATGCTAGTCTTGATTACTCGTACCTTTAATGCAATTCTCCAACATGGTTACTTTCCACCCCAATGGAAACTAGCAAGTGTGGCAACCATACCCAAGCCCAGTAAAGACCTACTCTATCCACAAAACTATCGTCCAATCAGTTTGCTCTGCACTATCAGTATAGTTTTCGAACGATTAATTCATATCCGCCTATCCGAACATGTACAAGCTCGAAATTTACTACCAGATCATCAATTCGGCTTCAGAACTAAACATGATACCACTGCACAACTCGTTCGCGTGGTCGAAGAAATCACACTTCAGTTCAACAATCGAGGCCGCACCATTGGTATCTTCTTAGACACCTCTAAAGCATTCGACCGGGTTTGACATAAAGGACTACTTTATAAATTAAGCATTCTAGGATTCCATGATCAATATCTCCGTTTACTACAATCATATCTACAACATCGCAGCTTCTATGTCAATTACCATGGTTACGATTCCACCATTCACCCAATAACAGCAGGAGTTCCTCAAGGATCTGTATTAGCACCGTTACTCTTTAATTTATATACCTCAGATATACCGACTCATCTTCATACTAAATTAGCCACCTTCGCTGATGACACCGCCATCTTTGCATTTTCTCGTAATCTCCGTTACTCACATCTCTAGCACAACGTCATCTAAATTCTATAGAAACATGGACCACGAAATGGAGAATGAAATTAAATGCAGAAAAAACAACCGTAGTTCATTTTTCTAAAAGATACACAGGCATACTACAACCACTCACCCTTTTCGGCATCCAACTTCAATATAGCACTTCAGCAAGATATCTTGGAGTTGAACTTGATCGTACCTTACTATTTCAGCCACCAGAGCTCTAACTAGGCTACTAGCACTCTATCCGATCCTGCACAGTCGTGAACTAACGCTGAACGCAAAATTAAACGTATATGTCATGATGATTCGCTCCATATTAATTTATGCTGCTCCTGCATGGCAACATGCAGCGAAATCCCACCTGATACAACTAAAACGAATCCAAAATCGCGCGGCTAGAATGATAACTGAACATAGCGGAGATAGAAGAATCACTCAATTGCATGAAGAACTGTCATTACCATTACTCACCGAAGTCATAGACACCAATTGTCGTACATTCTGGCACCGCATGACCACCTCTCCTTATCCTGCTTTACATACTATTGGAACCGCACAACCTTTCCGACATACCCATCGAATGCCTCGTCCCACATAATCCTACTAATAACAACTTCGATTACCTGTCATAAATTCATGATCAATCATCTTTTTATGGAAGGACTTTTAACATCTAGCCTCACTGATAATCTTAAACATCTTAGCCTCGCTACATAATTCCCTTCCTCCAACCTCGTTAACAATAACTTAAATAATACACGTTTGTAAATAATGACTTAATTAACGTTTTGCAAATTATGACTAAACCAACCTCACTTTTGCACAATCATTGCCTTAGGGAAGCGACAGTTGCTCCCTAATCACTACCGATTTAACATTCATCTCGCCAACTTCAAATCATTTGGAAGGCATGAGCAAAATGCTCGAAACTTCACATTCCACCCCGTCATTTACTCTGACTGACGTAACACTAATATGCAGTAATACAGACTGTTCTTAAAATTCTACAGCCCGAAACAACGAAAACGTTTCGTCGAATTAACTTCGAAAAATGCCTAATTTCACAGTTAAAAATACCCAAATTGATTAGGCATCGTCATAAATGACATCTTGACAAATAATGAGGCTTATCTTGTCGGCTTAGCAAATTACAACAATGTTCTACCCAATACGTACATTTGAGCAAAAGTATTATGTGTAAGAAATACAGCTTAAAGGAGGTTTCTATCCTTCTCAATTACGCAATAATTATTTCTTGAAGATATAATTTATATACGGGAAAAGTATCATCATCATATCAGTACCATTTCAGTCACAAAATTTGTCCAAATACAGGTATTAGACACTATGTTGCTTGTGATTCGCTAAACCGATACATTTTACCTTTTTTTTGGTAGAGATATTGCATCGTATTTGAAGATGCCTTGAAATATTTGAATGCCATTAGCTTTGAAATTTAACGTGTTTCGATATCAATTGAAAGTTATTTTCTTGATGTTATCTAAGGAATTCACCTTTCAATGTAAGACCTTATAGAATAAGAAAAAACTGAGAAATGAAGTTGGTTATGTCACGATCGCATACTTTCTGAATTTTTGCAAAGATTGAAATAATAGACTTGCAGATATTAAATTCCCTGTCCCTGACATTGATTAAGTCCCTGTTTTAGTTATCAGAATGCATATTTATATGCTCCTACCAGTTTTAGCCTGTCACCGAGGAAAAGACGTTCTTTTTCACTTGAAAGTGAATGGAAGGAGTTAGTGCCATAGCAAACACGCTCCCCTCTTGACTATTTTTTTAACTGTCTTTGCTCTGGAAGCTAAACGATATATTGGAGGAAAGAATTGATGTGATTTTCGGACTCTTTGTTGTTTGTTTTGATGGGCTACCTTAACCTTCCGTGTTTTGGGTGAGACAATCTAGTTCTTGCAAATTGATTTTTTTCAGTCTCAACAACGATAAAAAATAGAGGATGAAAACATAACAAGCAAGCTACTGACAGTGATATTAACACAAAGTGTTAATATGTTCGTATAATGTTAGAGTTGACGTTTTAGCTAATTGATGTATTTATTTAAGTTATATTACCATTAGCCATAACAAAAGGAAATAATTACGTCAATAGTGTAACAGTATTTTATCCATTGAAAACATGTTCAGTAATCTATTATCGAAACATCAATTATGTTCTATTCAGTTGATTGAATTGCCTCTAAGCTAGATTCTATTTTCTACAACAGCTTTCCTCCTTATCAAACTTAGATCATATGAGGGTTGCCGCACGTGTTAGTTTTGTACGCGCTATACAATAACAAGAATTGAAAATATGACCAAGTAAACAACTTGATTTAGACAGGGACGTTTGGTTAATAGAAAATCAATATGTAGAAAATTAGACACCACTTGCACTAGTTAATGTTAATAGAGTGACGTCACTCTTATCTATGGCACGTTATGTTCTAACAATTATAGTTGTATTATAATTCTACTTACTATAGGAGAACACTCAGAGCTTTCCGGTTTGGTTATTCACTTACCTGAAAAATATTAAAAAATTATATTAGTAAATAAAAGTAGTTTAACAGTAACAATATTCAGTAGGTAAATAAGTTTTGATTACATTTCATATCCACACTGAAAAAAAAAATAGTTTATCAAAACTTTGTTGTTGAAGAGTTTCTAACATAATGGATAGTAATGTTATTTATCCTACTTAGTACGAAGTATTAATTAAAGTAGTCGTTAACACAATACGAATTTATTTCCCTTTTTCAAATTTCTGTTGGATATGTTTGAAAGAAGTGAAGTTAAACAGAACATGTTGTCTGGTGGCTAACGGTATAAAGAACAATACAGTTCTTTCCAATAGAACGAAATATTAAGCAAACTGTAAATGCAGTAAACGTGTATCTGTTTGTTTCCTCACTGAGATTAACAGTATTTGGCGAAAAATAACATTCATCTGTATAGGACTGCTTTGCAGTTGTATTCGCCGAACTAAGCAGTGCCGAGCAATTTTCACTATCTACGGTATGGAAGCTGCTAGCAAAGTATTAGACACTAGATAGTTATCGTAACAGTCAAACTGTAGGAAAAGCTGTAATATATTTTCTGTTAAAGTTGTTTCCTATTGAATGATCATTCCAATGCAGAAAACTGGGAAGTGACTATTCTATTCATGTAAAGTTTCCAAGTGGTTCTCCCATTGACATATTTCCTGATGTGCTATTGGATTGGTTGCCCAAATGTCGTAAATCAATTCTACATAATACCTACCTGATCAGTGTTTTTAATGAATGAGTATTTCTGAAGTTTTCGATATTAATCTGACTCCAAACTCAAAAACGCAGTTCAGAAAACCAAATTCGAAAATGAACCAACAGCTATCGTCAGAGTTTGAGATTATGTAATCAGGTGTACTGCCTATGCAGAGAAGCCTTATTGAGTTTCCCGGCCAGTAAGTACCTTTTCCCTAACCAGCGTGAGTTTACTTACGACCACTTCGACAAGAAAGTGTCGAAATATCTGTATTTAATCACAAGAAAACCTAACATTTGTTCTATAATTCAAATTTTGTACAATTTGTGACTTAATCCATTATGGTCCTCAGAACCCCATATACGTGATAATGAGACATGGCTTTCTCATTAGTGCCTCTTTTCCCCGGTTTCTTCTCATCAGTCACTATGATGCAGGGCCTCGATCAATGCCTCTCACTTAGTGCAGAAACTAAGCGTGACACAGGTGAAGTCCGAGAAGAGAAAGGAAGAGATGCTGTATCCCATAAGATTCATTGCTCATCCATCCTCAGGTTAAGCTCCATTTAGCTGCATTGGGTTAGCTGTTCCTCCATCTCTCCAACACCAAATAAACGGATGGCCCCCATGAGATACCCTTAACGACAGTATTGCCTATCTCAGGTTTAGCTTCTGCCAACCATTTACACGGCAGACAAAGAGAAGGATAGGTGAAAAAGAAAGAGAAAAAGCACATTTTAGAAAAAAGAATGAAAGGTTTTGTTTTTTTTTAGAAAGAGAAAATTACTTTTGTGTTTTAATTTTTCAAACCCTATGTCCCATTCTGAGATATAATGCTTTGAATCCTTGCAGTAGGCCGTTATATTGAAAAATAAATTTTGCGGCTTAGTCAGTCCAAATTATCGTAATCAACGAGTTAGACCGCCTTTTCATGTACGCGGTCGCCACGTGCTTCACTTGCGACTTGGCTGACTAGCCAATAGAAATGCGTGCTCAAGTATTTCTACTCTCTACTCAGCCAGATTGCAAGCGAATCACGCGCCTAACGCGTACATTAGTCTACGGGTTATAGATAAAATAATGATAGATAGCGCAGTACTACGGTACAATTCACTCTTGCCACCTAGCGTCAGTAAAGTCGAACTAGGAATTAACGATAGCTAGTATATGATAGTTTCCGCAATATCAAAAAAAGCGAATACGAGCATCGGGTATGATACTTTACTTCGTCTTACTGGTCTGTAACAAATTGAAAGGGAGAATATTGAGCACAGTAGACTAGTATTTTTAATTCCTAGTTTGGCTTGATTGACACAAGGTGGCGGGATGTGCAACAAGACTATGGATCTTTCTATCTATTGTAAGAATATATCTTTGTCTATGAGCCATAAATTAAGTTCTGGATTATGGTTACTCAGAAATAAAATGTTTTGGTCGACTGGTCCTTAGCTGGCCTTCATTGTGTTTTATTACTCTACCTAACTCTACAGGCAGCCATATACAAGAGAATTTATTTATCTTCTTTCGTTTTCAGCTATTAGTTTTCCTTCCACAGTGAAATTTCAGGACCTCATCATAACTATAACCATGCCTCGGAATATCACTTGATGCAATTCAGCGCTGAACTAGAATTAAAGATTCCATCTCTCTTTACTCAATAGGGACATTTGCCTGGGGACAGTAATTTGAAACTAGGTTGCAAGAAATCTTCCATTGTCATCAACCAATTATTCATCTGCAGTGACTGAGGAAAAAATAAAAAATCCAAACACTAAATCAAAGAGCGAAATTTTCACTCTTTTAGAGCGGAAAATTGACCATTCTTTTGTAGAGCGGAATTTTTGATCGAAAAGAGTGGTTTCCAACAAAACGCTCTTGCTTTGGATAGAAAATGTGCTGTTTCTAGTTGAAAATCCGTTCTTTTGAGTGTAATTTATTTTTTTCAAACTTGAAAAAGCGATTTCTCATTGATTCTTTAAATTTAAAAGAGCTATTTCTCATCTTTTTAGAGTGTTTTTTTTTAATCTTTTTTAGAGTGATTTACAATCCATTATGGCTACTTGTCAAATTTGTTCTCCACCATTTGTATCCGTAAAGGTTATCGGAAGAAGAAGTTATACTGTTGCGTTTAATTAAAAATGACAAAAAGAAAACCTGAAAACTTTTCCCAGTGACAAAAATATACCAGAAGACGTGAGGAGTAAGATATGTATAAGAAATCTTTAAACGTTGTTCTCAAGTACCTCATGAGACGAAAGAAACTATTTCAAAGGTGCACTCTCGCAGTTGGATGCCTGACTGAGAAGTTAAGGCGTTGGATAAGTGGTCGGAAGATACCGGGTTCAAGTTTTCCCCAAGATTAAGTTTTTTTTTGTACTTTTTTCATTCATAAGTACAATACTTTTCTTTTCTACTACTTATGAATAAATGCTCCCTTTTGCATCTTTTCACATATTCAACATTTCATTATGCCGTTTTCGTGTTCAAAAGATGACAACTTTATTTGAATAGAAGGAAATTCACTTAAAAAATATGTTAAAGTGACCCTTGAAATGGACAACCATAAATCTCACTATTTTTCGAGCGGAAATTTTTCATCTTTTCTCCGATGAAAATTAACTCTAAAACAGTGGTCTCTCTTTCCGCTTAAATCGAGCGGAATTTTGCTCTTTTGATTTACTGTGTAGGGTAATCAAACCCATCCCTCTGCCTCTTTTATTCTTTCTCATCATCTCTTTCTAATTTCATTTAAGATCTTTAGTCAATTTTGGCTCACTAAGAATGGATGATGGTGGGATAATTTGGCGACTGAAGGAAGTGAGAGGAAACCGGAACACCCCGAGGAAGCCCACTCACAC
>JAGDQP010039102.1:0-17883 GCA_022664845.1 Lepisma saccharinum | reverse complement strand
AAAAAAATGGTGGTCTCCTCGGGACACCAGAAAGTGTTTAATTAACACAATCAACTTTTGCAGTGTACCACATTCGCCATTTGTGGAAAGGTGGAAATTCCCAGACAGGCAAAGATACTTCCGTGAAACATTTTTCATTCCGACTTTCTAGGGAAGAACTTGCTAATAGTTTGCTGAACGATATAAAATAATCTCAAACATAAAATAAAATTGAAGCCATCATAATTTTCAAATTAACTTAATGGAATCTGAACTCAGAACAGAGTACAAAATTGTTAACAGTAACGCCGGACACTAACACCTCCAGTATTTTTTAATAATGTTAAACCTGGATCATTAAATGCCTGACATGTTAGAGCTCGTTGATCATTACAATAGAAATTAATGTAGTGCGATCAATGACAATTACATAATTTGAAGTCACTAAAAGCGAGATGGCATAACGTTATCAGACAAAAAAAAACTTTCAATAATTCAGGCAAATTTGAAACGATGAGTAATAGCACTTTTATTAAATTCTGTGTTGGATGTCGGAGATTACAGAAATAGCACATTTTAACAAACATTAATAGATAATTTATGTGTAAGAATTCCTATCGACGAAAAGCTTTGCTAGGTAAAATTTCTGTTCTGCATTCTTCCAGCATCACACATTCGGCTTCAGCCAAAATTATGTAAAGACCTTTAAAAAATTCAAATTCAGATTCGCTTTCAGAGCCCATAGTAATCAGGCTCAATTTTTAAAAACTAATGGACAAATCACAATAAGAATGACATTTTAGAAAATGGGTTGGATAATTCTTAAGAATATCTATCAAATTAAGTAATCCATAATTTGGAAATGTTTGCTATTGATAAGAAATTCAAAATCCTGGGCTATGCCGGCTTAAGTTAGTGACCTTCAAATATCTCGGCTAAAAAAATAGCTTCAAAATGAAATAGTTCATTTCGTTAATGATGAATCGCTTTTCAAAATATCAGTGTTTTTCTTGATTTGTTCGGTATTTTTAAAAACTAAAAATTATTTATAAAGAATGTGTATCATACGATTGGCCTACACGTGCTTTTTAAACTCTGTATATAAATGTGTATGTGTGTGAAAGCGAGAGAGAGGGAGGGAGAGAAAGAGAGACGTCTTTTTCATTGACATTCTAGAGGAAAGGCTTCAACTTAATAAAACGTTCACAAGAAATAACACTTACATAATAGTACAACAATAGCATTCGCGTTTTTACTTTCGATGCTTTAACATAGCTTGTTTGGTGGACACAAATTGCGTATTTGTGATTATTCAACCTGACGAGGTTGAAATAATTATGGTTGAGGAAATGTAACGGGAGAATCTCAAATGGATTCTTATGGAATGCATGCAGTAAAAAGCACAAAAACAATCAAATATATGAAAATAGAATAGTATTTGGTATAAAATCTGAAATCAAGAGGGGCAAGTGCCTCCCCCTTGCCCATATGTTACCCTCTCATCTATTAATATCTACATGGAATCCCTTTGGGGAAATCTCACCAACAATATTATTTTCACAGTGCGAAGTTAAAATAATTCAATGATCATGAAGATATATCACTCAAAACATGGCACAATATCGATAACATAATGTAAAATCAAATATTAAACTATTAAAATACTTACATTCAAATACTTCGGCACGGTCATTCATTTTAAACTTGCAACACGTGATCAATTCTACATATTTGTCCCAACTCCCATGTGAAGAAGGAATTTTGGCACGCAATATGCCACTTTGTTTTCTTTTCAACATGGCAGCAGCGCGCAACCGAACGGAGGTCAAGTGACCATCTGGTCCTCCGTTCACTTCAATGCTCCGTCGAAGGGGGAATTCGGATAATCATCGACGGTGCATCCGACGGAGCACAAAGTGCCAATTCGGAAAGGGGGATAGCTTTCCTATGCAGTGCGTTTATTCTTGTATTAGAATTTCACCGTATATTTTTAATAAGTCATTTTGCTCTACTTTACGCTGTTATTTGTTGAGTTAAAAATGTCTAACAAGAAAGAACGTCGTATGCGGTTGTTTGGAAGTACAGTATCGTCTATAACTAGATGTAAACTTTCTTCCAAACGAGAAGTACTTGGAAAGTTTCTTCAGTTGCATTCCGAAGAAACATTAACAATTCAGGAAAGCGCACGCATAACTATCAGTGGAATTCTCTTGTTTTGGGGAAAGGCTCGAAGCCCATTAAGCAGGAATATCACGTTATTGAAAAAGTAGAAGGTTTACATAACGATTGGCAAAAACTAAAGAAAAAATCGTCACGAAGAACTAAAACGCAAATAACGAAGGCAAATGTGTTAAATGGAAACTTGATCTTTTCGACGTGGTTCATGCCGATGTTCTTCAACTAATTAAAAATGCATAAGATTGCAACTTTTTACTGGCAGAGAGAGAAAGGCAGACCATGATCGATGGCAGGAGTGGATATGAAATTGACTAAGCAAGAAGAAAACAAAGAGATGAGAAAGAGAAGACCAGGAAGAGAATGGAACGAGATAGACTCTTAGGAGATGCCTCAATGAGCAATGATGATGATGATAGTGAGAGTTCTGACGAGGTTGCTGGAAATCGCGACGACTCAAATTATGCAGGTCCTGGTCACAAAAAAGCCAGTCACGTAGACCAGTCAACATTTATTACACCAGAGCAGTCTTCAGCACATGAACCTGCCAAAATCAGCGACAGATAATGCCACTCATGTTCTAGCTGCTGCAGCGGAAGCTTTGGGCCACAGCTCACAAGAAATCGCTGTTAATACGAAATCTATTAGAGCACGTAGAAGGAACCACGAGGAAATCCCTAGTGAAATTAGTTTATCTTTTCCATCTGGTGGTCCACTTACAGTGCATTAGGATTAGAAGTTTTTACTGCTCTCACATCTAAGGAAACAGTTAATCGCCTAGCGGTTCTCGTTTTTAGGAATGGTGAAACGAAACTATTAGAGGTGTCTGCTATTCCAAATGGAAGTGGCGCTTCCCAGTCTGAAGCCGCTTTTAAGTTGCTGGAGAATTAGAACCTAATGTGCTTTGACACAACAGAACCTAACACGGGATCACAAAACGGAGCTTGTACCCTATTGAAACAGAAAATGCAAGACTTGGTCAGAGTCCCTTGCAGGCATGATATAATGGAACTAATTGTGGCGAAAGTGTTCGATGGCCTTTCCGGTGCTTCAACTGGTCCAGAGATCAAACTTTTTCAACGATTCTCTGCGGCATGGAACTCAACTGACAAGCAGAAGTTCGAAACCGGAATACAGGACGAACCTGTCGCAGATGTTTTGACCCCAGTAAAAAGTGAACTGATATCTTTCTTCACGCAGCAAATGACCACACATTCTACGTTCCTGTCCTGAAGACATATATTTTCCGGTCGCTGTTTCTCTCGTGAGCTGAATGGGCTTGGTGACTTCAACAGATTTGTCGTCGCTGTGTAGATGAATGCATAGTATTCCTCTCCTCTGGTGCCTTTAGCTGCAAGGGATGACCTGAATTTCTTAATACGCATTGATTCTTACAAGAATGTTAATGCAAAAGTTGCACAAGCGGCAATGCATAGTTTCTCACATCTGTGGCATTTGAGCGTACTACTTATTGGTCTTAGTTTTTTCGATCCTAAGTTCCAGCAGCAGTGAAGGAAGACATGGTTATAGAGATGGAAGTGAAGAACACCTCGTGCGCGCAAGATACGAGGAGACCACGAAGAATAAATCCCTCAGTGACTTCGTTTCTAGGAACACCAGCAAGCTGTTTGAAGTATTGGAGATCTCCAAGGATTTTTTATTTGAAAACCCTGAAACATGGGAATCCATCGATATTTTTCTTCAGGCTCGAGAGCGTGTGAAAGCTCTGCCTGTTGTAAACGATCTGGCAGAACGCGGAATTGCTTTGGTTCAAAAGTTCAATGGAAAACTGACCACAGGAAGCTCAAACCCAATTTCTTTTCTATGTTGTCGAACAGCACTGAGAGAAATTTCCTCACTGCAAGTAAATTCATTCTCAGTCAAAACATTTTTAGGTTGTTCTCTTGAATATACTTTCGTAGAATAGAAATATTACTAACGGGCGTTTCCAAAGAAAGTTTTGAATACCTTAGTATTTTCGCGTGAATCTTAATTTGTTAGTGGTTTTAGGAAAATTTATGAATGCATTGACCAACACAAAATATTGACTGTTTTAATTTTTTTGTAGTAAACATTTCAGACAAAAAGGAATAAAATTTGACCATGAGACTATTAAAAATGCAAAAGTGAATTTTCGTTGCCATCTTAATGTTCCGGGCAAACTCGGTGAAACCTCACTTTTGACCGCTAGTATACCTTTTTTCTTAGCTTAACAACCATCCCCATCCCTCTCAGCGCAGGTATTTGTGTTCCTCGAAATGTATGATGGTGGTTCCATCTATTGTATGAAGTATGCAGCAGTAAGAGCGAATAAAATGCCATCTGTGAAAAGTGCTGGAACTCGTACAATTTCACACCTTATAAATGCCCTTAAGAAAAAAAAATGATTGTAACGAATATCCTGCTGTACGATAATAAATAAAATCCACTAATTGTGAAGAATCACCTTGTAAACGTGTATCCAAGCATCCCATAATTCGTTTTAGGAATCGTATATGATATTGTACAAAAGGAATTAAGCTGTGGCTATCAAAATATTGCCCATAACCAGAAGATGTAAATGTCAATCCTGGTTTATTACTTGATCTGTATTAGAAAATAATAGTTGCAGGAAGGGAAGGGAAATGGACAACTATTGTATCACTTGGAAACACTTGTCGTTCCTGTAAATATGGTATATCGTTTGTAAGTCAACAAAGATTCTCAAATAACTACTGGTGAATGGGAACTCAGAATCTGTTTCTCTAATCGCAATTATTGTTGCAACCAAACTTATCCCTTAGACTTTCACCTATGTTTCCTAAAAAAAAAAAAAAAATATAAAACTGTACTGTCCCGTCGGCGGACATATTTGATGACGCCGCAAGAATGCCTCACTTCAAGTATGTGTAACCATCGTTTATATCTATCTATTCATGTGATAAAAATAATCAAATTAAGGAATGCACGTTTTAATCACTGAAATTACCACAAAATCACATGCTCCCAGAAAAACTTTGGCAACAGAGTGTACACTTTCTGGAGACAAGAATTACATGCATTTCTTCTTTCCTTACTACATGTTATGTATTTGTCTTCAATATAATGTGTTGTTTTTTTCAAAACTAAATAGCAAACTGTTCTTTCAACGTGTAGCTGGGGACATGCATGCTATTGACAAAATTTCAATAATACTAATAATAATAATATTTGTTAAATGTCTTTTTCTCTATAAAGATATACAATTCAATTACGTCAAATTCAAGACGACTATATTTATTTCAATAATAATAGACATTCAACAACTTTGTAAAAATCAGGACAGTTAAGTGGCACGAAATTTGAAACTGACCCACTAACATATAATTACATTGTTATTGAAGTTTATCGATAAGCATTTGCAACAAAGTGCATTTCTTTTCTTCAACTTTCATCACATCCTTATGCATGCTCTGCAAAGCTTCCAGTTTGACTTTTTCATTCTTTTCATACTGTTCCACGAAGTGTTTAAACCATAATGGCATATCAGGTAGTGTGAGGTCTGGTTCATTTCCTGATGTTTGTATTCCAATTACTCCAGGAACTGAGCTGTCAAACACGAATTCATTTGTATTTTGTATTTCTTCACTCACAGATTCCTTCGAGTTGATAAAAGATAATGTTTTCGATTTCTTCACAGCCTGTCCAGTTTCTCGTTCTTGGTTATTATCATGCTTCAAAGCTGGATTAATTTTTGGATCCTTCATGAAAATTTCTTTTAAGTCGGAATAGAATTCCCATCTCTTTTTTGAAGCTTCACTTCTATTACTTGTATAGATATCCCTCCATGTTTTCTTCATATTCCGCCATTTTCTGTCACAAGCATCAGCTCCAACATCAACACCTTGTTCCTTCATACGCATAGATATTTCATTCCACAAGTTTGACCTTCTAAGTCCAGGTCTCAGAAACTGATCCTGCAGTTTTTTATATTCTGTGATCAATGTCACAGTCATCTGTCTATCCCATAAGAACTTCTCTGAAAAACAAAAACAAATTTAAAGTTAATGAAAAAGTGGAAACTGAAATATTTAGGGAAATATTTTAGTCTGTTGCAGTTCGAATGATCGTTTTTAGGATAGTGCTAGTTTGCACCGTTTCGCACAAATGGCGCTCTACATTACAGCAAATAAAATTTATCACATGAAACCTTGGACTCTGTTCTGTGGAACAGCCTCATGAGTTGGAATATTTGGTTATTGCTGATAAGAGATGACGGTGTAATGGCTGTGAGCCATGCAGAGAAGTTCAGTTCACGTGCTTTTTCTTGGTGTTGAAACATGGTTATTCGCGTCTAAGGTATCATTAACACGATATTTGGTAAGGAAAGAGCAAACGAGCAGACCATGCGCAGTTAGTTCATAAAATTCTGGGCAGGTGATAAAAGTACAAAATATACTCCGTGGTTTACTTTCATTGGCACATGTAATGCCCGACTCTTTCCCCGGAGGCAGGCAGGGGGCCAGTGGCCTGTTGCCCAAAGGGGGATTACCCAAAACTTCATATAACGTGGCAAAACCTATCCGGGAGAAAAGCCTACATTACGCCACAGGAGAGGGCACAAAAGAACAGCTATCGGACCTGAAGACAAGGCGGGTACCTACCTTTTAGCATAGTACCAACGAAGACAATACACGCACTATTGTAGAACACGAAGCAGGCATGGAAGAAGTCAGAAAAAAAAGCCAAAACGCAGAGAAGTTGGCAAATAGTAGAAAGCTAAAACACGACGACCCCAAAAGGAAAAAGAGGGCGGGGGAGACTTCTGCTAGAACATCCCGCAGGAAACCGTACTAAAAAAATCCACAAGTTTCCTAAATCTGCATTCTCATTAAAGACATGCAGAAGAAGGAAAAAAGAAAACCTTAAGAGAAAACAGGCGCAAAAGAAAGAGCAATCGAAACATCGAAGAGCAAATATCTAGAACTCCAGGCGCTACTTTAGTGATCTACGTAACAGGGTTACTATTCAGAGGCCTCACCAAGTCGTCGAGCAGGCCGGTCAATTCACAGCACATTCTACCTTATTCATCTTCCACTCTCATCGCCTTTACCAAAACCCATTTTCCATAAACGCGAAAAAACAAAACGCAACATCGAACTATATACCTCCAGAGGGAACCAAGTTTCCGTACCTGAAACAGTTGTCGACACTTTGACACTGTACGAATAGTTCGGCGGTGGGGGCACCCAACCAAAAATCCAAAACTGCAACTTCATTCCGATATCCAACAGCCAACCTCGTTCCTACAAACTTAAACCACATACATTCTACAAAAACTACACGAAAACCTGAGGGCAGACCTACTGAAGGATTAGTCACTAAAATATACAAGGCTCAATACAGCCATGTGCAAGTCAGCATTGATCGCGAAATTTAGATAAACTTAACTGATTTGACTATTCCCTAAAATTCACTTCAGTATCTGACCCGAACCTAACTTCATCTGAACCACTTTATCATACACATGTAGAAAAATATCACTCCGTGGACTAGCATAGTGAAATGTTGAGAACCTTCAAACAGCAATTCCATTATGATGGTATAGTACCTACTTCTGAATAAAAAACCTTCACACAAGGAATATCTGGTAAAACGTATTTATTTTAATTAAGGAAAACAAATGCAATGCAAAAAGTTTCATAATTGAATTTCGTTGAAATAAAGTTTCTGAAGAAATTATTTAGCGCATTTAAATGTATTTCCAAAAGGTGTTGTTAATTTCACATAACAGATAATATATCAAAAGATTACAGTAACGCTCTACATCTAAGCAGAGCCATCCATAATTTCACACACATATTTCGGTTTCCAAAATAATTCGGTTAGGTATTGGCCCAGTTAAAACGAAATTTCTACTATCACAAAACGCAACATTTCTTTCTCTGAAAACAATCTAACACAACTGTACTTCCTAGGCAGAATTTAGCTTTTGATATTCCAAATCTTTATAAAAATTTAGTATGTATTTAAACTAACGCAACCATAAGTAAATTTATAAGAACACAATTTCTATTCGCTTAGACTGGCTTACGGTTATCGAAAGTAACGAAGGTGTTTCAACTTTGTACCAGAAATAAAACATTGCCATTCGTTTATTTTTTCGGATAACTATAGAGAACATTACTATCGAATTCATAAAGCAATTTAGCCACACAAATTTCTAAAAAAATTAACAATAAAAATTGCTGAGGAGAAAAAGGGTCGTGCATTTCTAAACGTTGCATTACACAAAGTGCAAGGTGAAAATTTCAATAATTTCCAAGCAAGGTTACCATACTAAAGGTTTACCACCTAAATATATGTGAAACAGACCTGGATTTCAGAGAAGGAATTTTGAACTATTAACCATACATACCTGTAGTCTGGAAACCCGACCCCCGATACCAACCAAATTAAACGGTCATATTCACTTCACATATATCTTCAAAAGAAAAACACACCACTGACATGCTGAAGGTACACTGTATCACTTTCACATACATACTGGAAAGGGGGTTTCAGACCCACAATGAATTATATTTATTTGAAAAAAAAAACGAAGAAACACTGCATACAACATATATACGAATAAGATCACTTCACACACTCAAATCACCATGAGATACTCCTCGTCCACTTCCAGTCAGGGCCAATATGGAAGATGAAACGCCGAACTGCAGGATACAATATATTTCGCCTACACCTTGCTAAGGTCGTAGAAACCAGCTACTATATATTTTTCTTACGTGTAGAGGCTGCTTTATCCGTTTATAAGTATAAAAATATGCTAGGTTGCATTGTAATTTCACTTTATCTGAAACTTTCAAACGTAGCCTTCAATATAGCAACCTCCACTATCCGTCGACCATATTGAATTGTATTCTAGCCAGAGGCGAGAATCCAACCGGAAACAAAGAGAAAGGGGCGTGGCCCAACAACCTAACTAACACAGCGAAATAAATCCAACAATCAAAGCTTAAAGCATGTTTATGATTAAAACGAAATAAAATTTAATGAGAATATCAGACAATAAAATACTCAAAGAATAAGTAATAAAAGAAGCGAACAATAAAGAATAAAAACCCACCGTTTCAAAAATGAAAGAGATAATGGGATAGGGTCGGCATATTTGCATTTGGACGAATTAAAACTCTGAACTGAGCCGATGTCGGATAAAGAAAATATCACCTTCGTCTCAGAAAAAGAAAACACTAAACCGATGGTGCGGGGGGTCACTACACACACAACAGTAAAAACCTCTGCAGAACATGACAAACGATGAGAAGTGAGTTTAATGGTATTTGACAGACTACGACAATCGTACACAATCAAGGTATTTACAGCTCAAGCTGCTAACAAGTCTGAGTGTCTTCGGTAGAAATATCCTTATTCTAATTGTTGGACTCATGTCCGCGTGGTCCCGGATTAAATTCCCGGGTGGAGTCCCAGATTTCGGCGTCCACCCATCGTCGTGAGGCAAACTGGGGAGTCACGTGAATAAAGACGTGACGATCACACTCGGTCTACGCCTGTTCGTGGCCAGGTGGCGCGCAGTGCTGACCACAGTCGTCACCCGGGTGGACGCAGTTCCACCAACCGCGTACAGGTGGCGTTGCGGAAGGCTTAGGACCTATCGGCATGTTACGCCAGTGGTTACTATTATTATTATCTTATTTAATTGTACCATTCGCGATAGATAAATAAAATGAGTTTATGGGCAGTAATAGCACTATGGTTTACGCCCGTCACGATACGGGAAAGTCCACATCATTGTCACGTCTAATCATAGCTGTTAAGATAAAACAATAAGACCATATAAAAGCTGAAGGTGCAAAAGGCTTTCAGAAACACATCTTACTGGTGTAGAGGGCCAGTATAAATTTAATAAAAACTAAACATGTATAATGTATTTAGTATAAAATGGGAAGGATGTAAATAGTCCTTCAAGAGTTAATAAAAAATAACAAGATAAAACTTAACAGGAAATGGATAAAACTAACTCAAACAGACTATATGAGACCTGTCTCTCGAATATACATCAATAATCTCCGTAAAACGTCAGATTTATCCCATGTCATTGGGGGTGATATATCGTTGTCCGAGATGATTACATACAGGAAATCTAAAAGTAGGTGACGAATGCTTAAAATTTCATCGCATTCACTACAATACGGAGGGTCCATATGTTGCAAGACAAAGCCGAGTCATGCAGTCAATCCTATATGTAGCAGACATAAAATTACTTCTTCCCGCCTACTATCTCGGCAAGATGATTTCCATGGAGCAACAGATCCCTTGATTGTTTTCAACTTATTGACAACAACGTCATCCCATCGTCGCTGGCATTCAGTCCGGGCAAAAAGCCGATAACATATCAACATATCCTGGAATGGGACATGCTGAATGTCAAGCAAAGCTGATGGAACGTGTCTTAGACAGGATATCTTGCACGAGCGGATGCTTAGAATACATATTTTGGAGGCTTTGAACAACACTGAACAACAAAGATGCGGTTGAAACCACGAACAAGACTAAAATCCAAAGTCTTTAAAAGAGCATATAGCTCAGCAGCAAAAATACTGACTTTGGGATTAAGACAAAATTGGTGGACTTCCCCATTTATAACAAACGCTCATCCAACCGATTCATCTGATTTGGACCCATCTGTAAAGAGAGAAAATCTGGTACTGACTTCGCAGATCACGAAAACGCTGGTGGAGCTCAAATCATAGATGTCCCCGATTTTTTTAGAGTTGACAAGGAAATATCAATCCATGCACGAGCAATTGCCCACGGAAGACTAAAACGGACACGGCAGACAGTTGAGCGGTTTGCATTTAAATTCTCCAACTCAAATACTCGAATGCCAAATGGTCGAGTAGATTGGCCACGGCGTTCATAAATGGCTCGCTGTACTGGCTGGAGTACTAAAATTTGTGCTGGCTGGTCCAATAAAGATGATATCTTAGCAAAGTAGCTGAGCACATGGTACAGCCGGTGAATCTCGAGCGGAGGTTCGGCGGCATCAACACAAAGACTGGTGACAGGACTTGTGCTATACGCGCCAGTGAAGAGTCGGATTCGAGCATGATGAACGCTATCTAGTGTATGTGAAGTAGAAATGCATGTAGAGGAATAAGCGTGACAATCATAATTAAGCTTGGACAAAATGAGTGCGCGATAAAGGCGTAACAAGGTTGTACGATCAGTACCCCAAGTGGGATGACTTAAAACATGTAACAAATTTAGAGCTCTAGTACAGGAAATCTTAATTTGGCGAAGGTGACTACGCCAATTTAAGTTAGTATTAAATAATAGGCCAATGTATCGTACCTCCTCGACAAACAGGAGTTGTCTGTCACCAAGTAACAGATCGGGATCCACAAAACAATTTCGTTTACGGCAGAAGTGTACACAGACCGTCTTCGTGGGTGAAAAACAAAAGCCAGTCTGGTGTGACCACTCAACAAGACGATTAATGGTCAACTGATCTGCCGAGCTGCGAGGCTGATATTCGCAGATTTACAGATAATCGTCAAGTTGTAAACATATAAAAGACCTTCCACAGGAGGGCGGATACAAGTCATAACAGTATTCACTGCATTAGCAAACAGTGTTACGCTCAGCACACTCCCCTTGAGGTACGCCGTTCTCTTGTAAATAACGCTCTGAAAAACAATCACCAACACGGACAGCAACGTAACGGTCACTTAAGAAATTTGATATAAAATTGGTCATGTGGTCCCTAATGCCCCAGTCACATATCTCCAGGTGGTATCATGGCCTTCTCCAAATCGAAGAACACAGCGAGAACGTGTTCACTGCGGAGGAAAGCATTCTGGATAATAAACTAAAACCTGACTAAATGCTCGACAGTTGATCGATATTGTCAGAAACCACACTGATCATTGGAAAGCAAGTTATTATGCTTCAAGTACCACATTAGGCGGCGATTTATCATTTTCTCAAATAGTTTGCATACGCAGCTAGTAAGAGCAATGGGCTGGTAACTTGTAGGAGTTAGTTTATCTTACCCAGGGTTACGATAGCTTCTCGCCAACTAGCATGGAAGCTATCGGTCCTCCAGATCTGGTTATAAAGATTTAACAAGAAGACCTTACCTTGGGAGGGAAGGTGTCGCAGCATTTCATAGTGAATATCATTCAGTCCAGGGGATGTGTTTCTAACATCCCGCAAGGTAGTTTCAAATTCCCACTCAGTGAAAGAGACATTATATAGTTCGGAATTATTATAGTGGAAGCGTAGGGGTATCATCTCTGCCTGTCGTTTTATGTTCACGAAAGTAGAACTACAGTGATCAGAGCTGGCTGGATATAACTGCGAAGGCTGCTCAAGAATATTAGCTATCTCTTCCGGGTCAGTATGCAAGACATTGTTGTGCTTCAGAGCAGTCAACGGCTCGGAGTGACAATTGCCCTGCTAACGTCTGACCCGATCCCACACGTCTCGAATTGGCGTTTGTGAGCTAACAGAAGATACATACTCGCGGAAAGATGTACGCCGAGTCTTTTCATGAGACGTCGAAGGTAAGCTTGTGACTGTCGAACTGAATTCAAATTCGCCACTGTAGGATATCGGTTGAACAACCGTAGAGCGCCACTGCGCCGCCGCCGTGCTAATTCGAGCTCTTGTTTCCACCAGGGAACAGAACGCTGACGTGGCTTTCGGCCAGACTGTGGGATGGAACATCTGGCAGCTCGTAAAATTTCACGGTTCAAGTACTCAACCGATTCATTCAGGGGCAAATCTCCTTGATCAACTAGTTGGACAAGAGTGTTATATTTATTCCAGTCAGCACGTTTCAGATGCCAATACGATAATTTTCGTGGTGCTTTACAAAGGTTTCAAAAGTCTAAAATTACTGGAAAATGGTAACTACCACACAGATCGTCATGTACACCCCATGTCAGCGTGGGTGCAAGAACTGCACTGCAAAGAGACAGGTCTATCGCTGAGGATGTGCCATTTGCCAAACTAAAATGCGTGTTAGCACCAGTATTTAATAAAACTAAGTTCGAGGCGTCAACAAAAGCTTCAACTATTGTGCCGCGGACATCTGTACGAACACTATCCCAATTAACGTTATACGAATTAAAATCTCCAACTAAAATAATAGGTTGAGGTAACTGCTGAAAAAGATTCTGAAGGTCAAGGAGCTAAAGTCTTGTTCCTTTATGTACAATTCAGGATTGTAATATTCTGCTCAAGCTCGAACAGCAACCGCTTGTAGGTTGGTAGAGATGAGGACAAGTGTTGAACAGAGCGTGTCAACAACACCAATTGCAACACCGCCACATGCACAGCCATCAGTTGGATAATCTGTGCAATATAATGTATAGTTCTTCAAAATTACAGATTCAGTTGTTCTAAACTGTCTCCTAAAAGACTATAACAAGGAAAATACCTGATAACATGACTTGCAGTTGGGAATGAAATCTGTTAAGATTCCATTGGAGCATAACCATTGGGATTAACATCAAGAAAAACATCACCTTCTAAGTTTAGGTTTGAAGTTCCCTCCTTTTCCGACTAGAGTATATTCCGAGTCCATCAGATCGTCCTCAATCATAACTGAGATTAGGGAAGAACGCGACTCGTTCAGTGTAGGTGGAGTCTGTTGATGAGCTAGTAGAGTGACCAGAACAGTAGTCAGCCGTTTGATGCTCGACGCTAGTGGTGACATACGACTAGCTTTTGAAATATTACGTTGACCAACGATAGACACAGCCCGTGGAGTTCTAAAAGACTGCACAGGGGCCATTTGTCTCTCACTATGCGTCGGCGTAACTTGTTGAGTTAGTGAGGCTTGGCGCTTTTTTGATTTGTCAGCTTGAGGTCCCTCATTATGAATTGACACATCAACTTGCCAACCGAGACAGTTTTAATTGGTGGTCTTGCTGCTACTGTTGAAAACGTACCGGTTTGTTTCTCTAGAACCATCAGCTCCCGAATTAGTTTCTCCTCCTTGATAACTGGACAGTCACGCGACCAGGTCGTGTACTCATCCTTGCAATTAACACACTGAGGTTTCAGTAAAGTGCACGGATCCGCACCATGGATACTGCTCCCGCAAACTGCACATACAGCAGAGGTCACGTTTTATGACGTGCTAGTGTGTCCGTAGTGCTGACATTTAAAACAGCGGAGCGGACTGGGTATATAAGGACGGACAGGCAAGCAGTAGAAAGCTGCCTTCACGTCCTTAAGAAGCTGTGGCATGGCAAACGTCAAAATTAGAGACCCCGTGGGTTGGAGTTCACCACCTTTTCTTGATTTAATTCGTTTAACGTTGACTACACCTTGGTAAGTGAGTTCATTCTTAATCACCTCTTCAGGGATTTCTTTGAGGTCCCAACAAGATATTACGCTCTGATTATAATTCAGTTGACGGTGTGGTTAAACTTGAACTTCGAATGGTCATAGGGACTTTATTTTCAAGAGATTAGTTGTTTAATATTAGACAGACGTTTCCACTAGCAAGGTTCCGTTGCGAAGCTTTTTAACATGATGAAACTAGCCTGCAACGTAATTAAGTTGTTTTCGTATAGCGAAACCCTTCCCTTCAAACCATCTGGATTTTCTGCTTCGTTCTTTACTTTAATCACAAGATATAATGTGATATTCGATACAATACTTGTCTGTTCCTCTACTGCTTTATTCTCTACGTTGTCACTGGTTCATTAGCTATCTATATGCGCCTTCTTACTATTACCTTCAGTGAATTTCTCTTCATTCTGTCTCTTGTTCTTCTTCTTGTCTGACCGTGAAGGCGACTTGTTAGGATGTGGTGGAGCCATGGTGAATGAAAGCCGTAAATGCCCACACTCTCGTCTTCGTTCGAAGGAGCCAACGAGACTGCCGGGTCCTACCCTCATCACCCTTGTCAATAAGCTGGAAATCGAGGTGAAGTCATAAATAGCTTGGTGTCAAAATCAATTGCACTCCCGACTGATGGATACTTGGGACACCCACTACCCCCAAAGTGTTGGCGAGTCCAAAGGTCCGGGTAGTTCACCAATGGCGCAGTTCCCAGCCTCAACGAGCTAGACCATCCAAAATCTGCCGCTAAGAACTAGGCGCTATCCAATGGTTCCGCCCGCTTTCCCCTGACCCCAGGGGCCAGCGTCAATGCAAATACATCCGTAACACATCCTTTTTCATTGCTTGGAGGCATAAGTCGTAACAGAAGAGGAGATGGAATAATGATGAAGCCGTGGATGAAAAATGAAGTGAATTGAAATGCTCTCTGTTGGTCCTCCTTTCGAGTAGCGTGGATGTTGTAGCTGCTAGGGCTGACTGCAGCCAGCAAAGGCCGGCTGGACGATGGGGTCGCCATTCCCCTACGCAACTCGGAAGTAACTTATTCTCAACAGAGAAGCAACTCTGGCCCTGCTGTTAGACTTCCCATGTGCAGCAACGATTTGGCAGCTGCTAGAGCTGATTGCAGCCAGTAAAACTGACTGGGCGATGGGGCGCTACTTCCCTACGCCGGAATACCAACCGCGAGGTAAAGCACGAAAACACAGGAAACAGCTAAGTTGACCAGCGTGAAAAGTTCTCAAAGTTGTACCGTCTCCCCAGTGCTGAACTTACAGCAAGACCACGAATTTGATTACGCCCAATTATTACATACAAACCCTAAGTGGCAAAACCAGCTCCAGATCCAAAGAAAGCGATGATCGCTTTGTGGTTCACCTCCTGGCCTGATACCTTTCTACAATCTAGTTAAGCAATTACAAAACAATATTCTGGCAACTTCCACTAAATGTATGATAAAATGTGCATACCATAAAACAAGCTGCCTTGTCAATATATTATACATAATACACTGGTGTTTCCTAACACCAGTCAAGAGTCTACGACTACCGTTCAGAAAATAAACCGATTAAGATACTAAATTGCCGCATATATCTCCAAAAATCATACGGAACCTAAACAGTGTTCTATCTGAAAGGACGTTCAACAATGATCTAGCTGCCTACTACACGGAAGAAAATTTCATCGGCTCCAGATACTTGAGAAGTCGGCTCGAACACCATTAGATTGAAGTGTTTTAGAGGTGACGATCATTAATCACACGCGTTATTTATAGTTAGGTTGATTAGCATTAGGTCCGATCTACGCTTACGACTGAATCCAAGCTAGACTGCAGGCGTAAACAGCTCCATATATCATTTGTCACTAAAGTGGTGCTTTCCACCTTGCCACTACGGAAGCAACATTACAGGACTTCACTACAAGCTTCGGCTATTACTACTGCTTGTTTTAAGCACCACCAAGTAAATCGTCATTCGAACTGCAACATTCCAAAACTACAATGAAATTAACAAAAAATATATTATTACTATATTCTCATGATGAAAACGCACTTTAAAAAGTAACAAAAGCAAATTTCTTAAATAATGAAATATAAAATTGTTGGTTAGATACACATGGTAGAGAAACCTGTCGTTGGATGACAATATTAGAAGGGATCTCTGAGAGTTAGATGTTCGTGATGAAAACTGGTTTCATCTTGCCCAGGATAGAATCCTATGGCGCACGTTTGTTACTGTGCCGATGAACTTGCGAGTTTCGTACTCCATAGCAATTATTATTATTAAGCGCTTTCCAGATTAGTGCACTTACGATCATGAAATATCTCTTCTGCGAAAAATAATATTTGGGGTGCATCACATGTTAGTGAAAATGTTTTTCGTTTACAAAATAAGGTTGTTAAGAGTTATTTTGTTCATAGGCCGTGGATCATCATGTAAAGGTAAATTTATATCTCAAAATATTCTGACAATTCCAGTCTACTTATTTATAAGAGCAAAATATTTACTAAGACAAATAGTCATTCATTTACTTACACGCCGAATATACACAATTAACATACCAGGCAAAATACAAACATTTTCCCAGAAAGAAAAAAATTGCAACTACTTATTCTAGTGTTTACTCTTTTTGTATGAGACTGTACACTAAACTACCGAATTACCTAAAGAGTATTGAAAATACATAAAAAGAAATAAATTATTAGGGACATGAATGAGTAATGCAGTTACGTCCAATTACTGTTGAGAATTCTGAAGGGTCACCATTCTGAGAAGCAAATATGATAATGATAGAAAGGAAAGGGAAGGATAGTTTGAATTTCCATTGTTTTAAAATGGGAGAAACATACAATGTAAAGGGATTGAAAAGCTAAGTTACTTTAGCTATTGGATGTAATAATATAAGGCATAAAAGTGTAAGAAGAATATTACTGGTACAATAAGTACTCAAATTATGAATAAGGAATACAGACTTAACTAAAGTGCCAATATTAACGTCTTGTTTCATTGATAGAATATAGTTAAATGTCAGCAAATGCAACCAAAGTATGGTTCAAGACTATGCGTTATGCCATATATGTGGTCATTTTATGATGCCGTTATAGTAAGTTTGGTACCTAACAACACGAGTTACGCTTCTATATACCTAATAATTATAAATTACTGAGTAAATACTGTCGTCCTAACATCAGTCACAGTGGTATTGTCATACATATAAAAAGTAATATAGATCTACAGATCATTGCAATCAATCTTCAATCATTTTGTATACAGAAGCATTTTGGGGTAACGGGACTTAAAATTAATGGACTCAAATTATTATTTGATACAAATATTCATTTGTTTAACAATCTTCTTGAAAGTCTATGTCTTTTTCTTCTGAAATTTAAAA
>JAGDQP010039100.1:0-17884 GCA_022664845.1 Lepisma saccharinum | reverse complement strand
TGTACGTGCACTGGCAACAAATGGATTCACTTTAAGGAGAAGCATCTGGGGTACAAAATAGAACCGTCGTCTCAGGTCTGCCCCGCTAAACTGCATTTGGACCTTATTTTGTATTTTAATAAAAGGTTTTTGAGTGGGAGTTAGGATGCAATATCATGCCAGTGGATATAGTCTTTAGAACATAGTTGCCTACGAATGTAAAAAATGAAAATTGGAATAAAGTGGACTTTGGATGTTTTTCAATTCAGGTCTTCAATTACACTGTAGTACTTATTCTTTTCAATCTAATTTTTGGCTAATGTATCCGTCCGTCTACTAGACGGAAGCTCTTTTAACCGTACTTTCTAGAGGTTTCTTGATGTTTTCAACTCCTCTAGCAAGTTTGGTCAAGAAAGCGTCTGAACCGTGGACATGTTTACTTGTAAGAAGTTTCATATATATTTCTATCTATCTATTTCTATGTAAAGCGTAAAGTTGCATTTTGAATTTTATTTATGGCCTTTAAGTATCTAAGGTTCAGGTCGGGATAGGGGAGGAGAAAGGATTCGGGAAGTTGTCAACCAGGGCCTATGTTGAACGTACCATCGCGGCATTTTCCTGTTGAGACTGAGAAAAAAACTGGAAAACCTCAGTCAGGATAGTCGGTCGGTGGGATCGAACCCACGACCTCCCGAATCCTACGGCAAGCTCTACCACTGAGCTACGGCGGCTCGATTATAAAGCATAAATGTAGCAAAACTAAAGTTAAAACATCTTAATATCCGTACAAGATACTACGTTGAAATTTTTATGTCTGCTCTTTCATGTTTGCGTGTGCTCAGATTGTATATTGTGTTTATATCTGTGCTGGATATTATGAAATTCTCTAAATGAACTGGAAAACATATAGGTGGCATATGCTGTAGTTGAAGTTTACATGTACTTTTGTTAGTCATTTAATATTTCCCCATAATTTGTAGGATGAGCGAGTGAGAAAGAAAGAGGAAAAGAGAAGAATGTTATACGGTAGATATTAAAAGATCGAAAAGAATTCATACACTGTTTTTGTATGATATGTAGTAACATACACACAAAATTAACATTCTATCTCATATAGTAACGAAACTTCCCTAAGATCTTATCTTCAATTTCTCCACAGAGCTAAAACAGAGCTCCTTGTCTATTACACCTTACTGTTATATAACCCGCAATTGTTTGAAGTTTGCTGTGTTTCATGCAGAAGGTGTTCAAAGACATAATTGGTTGGTAATATAAAAGTATAGTTGACACAATGTGCATTACGTTAAACAAGCGTGTCACTAGAACTATGTCGCCAAATGAGCAAAATAAAAACTTCTCCAACGCTAATTCAATATGGCGGCCATTAATGATACTGTAAGGATATTGTTGGTTTTTAAAAGTTTGTATCTCCCAAGATATTGATCATTTTATTTATATTTATATAATACAATGGAAGAAACAGACTCTGCTATACTTACATTGTTTAGAAAATGTTTTCTTAAGTTTTTCTCCGAATTGGAAGTAACAAGCATAGAATAAACTAACATGTAGAATCATATATTTTCAGGAAAAATACAAATTTTAATGTGGTGCACATTGTTTGAAGAAAATGATCTCTTCGTGTCCAGTTTTGCCTGAAAACAATCCGAAAATTTGTAAACTTTATTTCACAAATTGATTTCTTGGAGAAAGGGAAGAAAGGACGAATAGGTCAAGGCTGGAATCATGTTTAGATGATGTTATTTCTTTTACTCGGTTAGTACGCATTCCTTTTACTCATCTTGGACCTCATGCCTGCAAAACTAAAGAATCTACAGTGGTGCCAATCATTTCCCGTTTATATTTTAGATTTGATGTCAAAGCTTTTGGATCTAGATGTGTTCTTGCAACGCAGACATCTTTCTCTGCAAAAACAATAAACCAAATCCATGAATAAAACAACAAACTCTTAGAAAAGAAAGTTTTGGAAGATGTTGGTCTCTTGGCTCGTGATGTGATGACAATGCTGTTTTCAAGTGCTACAAAGGGATTTGAAGTTAGTATTATGAGCGAATTCAGAATGCAATAATAGATAATTCCTTGTAATACGTATCATGGGTATTGATACAAAAAGGATTTAAAACACCTGTTCTAAGAACGAGAAACTTAGTAGCTAACTATAGAATTCGTTTTGATAATGTCTCAATATTCGGCGGGGGGAAACAGATCTAAGATGTTTAAGAATTTTGGTAATGAAAGGTTGATGAACGTTTATTTTTTCCATTAAGAATATAATGGTGTGTTGTATTGTATTCTATGATTGAAAGAAAAGAAAAAAGAGAAGAAAGCAATAAAATTACTTTAAATGGACGTGAGTTAGTTTCTCGCTTAGTACACATCACTTATAGAAGAAAACCTATATTAGAAAAATTCTTTCAAACATGAATTAAGCTAATTTCACAATCTCTGTCAGTTCAGAATCTTAAAAAGTAAAACAAATCGTAAAATATTCACTGATTTATTACACTTCAGTGTTCGACGAAGCTGCCTTTAATACTTTTCTTGAATCCTAAACTAGTTAACATATTTTTTTTAATGATTATTGCCAGTGTAGGCCTTTTTAAATACGTTCAACAACAAGCATGAACATTGCATGTGAAACGAGTTGACTTCATATAGGACGGATACTTATCAAAAAGTATGAAATCTGCCAACAGGGAAACTGAGTTTCTTTGAAACAAGAAGTAAAGTAGGACCAAAGACACCGGCTTTTATAAGAAGTAGCAGGATTTTCTTCGTATTGTCCAAAACGAGAAAGAAAATTTCCGTTACTCTGTAAACATTCATGCGTAATAGAAAAGGAAATAATTTTGTCGTAGCATCAAGTAGTGGCTATAGTGCAGAAACTTCGAGGAAACTTCACTCATTATGTATTGAAATGCCAGAAAATCATCTGCAGGAAGATGACAGCAGAATTTCAATTTGAATTTATTGATGACCTTTAAGCAACTCTGACTCAGGCCGTGCTGAAACTAGGATCATGCTGCACTGTCTGGGCACACAAAGACTGTTATCTGTATAATCTACAAAGATGCTTTAATTCGCCTATCTTTAATACGTTCTAAAATGCTATGGCTTAAAAGAATTACTGATAGTCTTCGGCACCAAAAAAGTAAAAGATTTATCTCGGTCATTAAACAAGAAAAAAAAACCTTATGAAGCTTCCATATTATACTTTGTATAGTAGTTTTTCGAAAATGGAAAACTGTTGGTATGGGCATTACGGATTTTATTTCCTGCTGTGACAAACTCTTTCTGGACTATTCCAAATCCTCTTATTAGTGTACCTGGCAAGAATTTTGTCACATTGCATAGGTATGTAGTGCTCTGCATTAGTAAATAAATTTAAAAGAATGAAAGTAGACGTAGCGTGGCGACAGTTCTCGGAAAAGTGTTCTGGCAGCATTTCCTCCAACTTGTAACAGTTTTCATCTTCCTGGAAAGCGTATAGCATCAGCGCCCTCTCCGCTAGTGCAGGAGGCGTTGGTAGCAATTGAAGGTGGCAACATCTGGGAAGAAGATATGAAATATGGCCGAACACATTTCAAATTTTAAATGGAATGGACTGGCAATGGAAGAAAACTATAGAGGTGACGTCCATTCTGATTATAGACGAAACACGTAGAATTTTTTTTTTCAAAAGCGTAACTGCACTAAAATATGCGCTTTGAGATAGCCGCAGGAACATCATGGAGCTTTTTATCCTCGAAATATAGATGGACATGTGACAAGATGGTAGAAATTTAGACGAAAGTCCCGACGAATAAAGTGAGCAATATTCAAAATGTAAGCAAGTTTCTGTTTTCATCCATTTTAATAACATAACTAAATGATGATGTAATGTTGACAACTTATTAAACATATGAAATAATTTTAATCAGTTTATCAGATATTAAATTATTTGGAAGACAAACGTGATAGAATATGAACATGATGTAATAAAGCTTATAATATTTTTCCATTATGGAATTGGTTGCAGTGAAGCCAATAGAGTTATTGTGAATTCGGAATACTAAGCTCCCACCTTTTCAGTGTTCAGTCTTGGAATATGTAAAACATTATGTGAACCGCAGTTTCCTAAAGTATCTAAATAAAATTCAAATTCCTATTCAGTGTGAATGTTTGTATATACAGTCACCGACATGCTTAAGTGGCATGTTTCGTACTTAATTTATTTCACATGGCGTTCCTTGTATGTCAAATAGAACAAGTCGACTTAGTCACCAATTTGAATTTCGATAATCGTATCCTTTTCTCCAAATATTACAAGGAGACATATTTTAGGTCCTATTGATCAGAACTACATATCAGATTACTTTATTCCAATAGAAACTAAATATTTATATCGTTTCATACAAAAGAAGATGTTCCTTAGTTATGAGATGCATGACTCAAAGCAGCCACCCTAAAGGCCTAAAAATAAATTGAAACTCTAAGCAGCTAATTTTAACTTTATAATCTTTTATAAAAGATTATATGTTGTATGTACCATTAGTTATATGTTGTAAGAACGTCTTTTCAGGATCTTTGTATAGGTGTGGATGGTTCTAAATGCATACTTCCTTGTATGCGTGTGGTGTATCCGTTCAAGGTTTTGTTTTCGTAATAAAGTTTGGTAGAAACAAATCTTCAAATAAGAAAAACATTATCAATTTTAATAAACACCAAGGATCTTTAACAAGTAAAAGAAAAACTTAATTCTGTGTTTACTACTAGTTCGATTTATTGAAATAATGAAATAGATAAACAATAGAAGTACATTTTGTATTTATGTAACCAGAAGAATTGTTTTTTCAGCGCAAAAATGCTGGAGCAGCTACATATCGAGCTGTGTATGCAGGGGCAGCAATGTAGGGAGCATGAGCGACTGGAACATGAGCAGCGGCCACGTACTTGACAGGGGCGGCTGCAGCAACAACTGGAGATGCTGCAACTACAGGTGAATAGGAGAGATGTCGGATTGCCTGCGAGCTAAATCCGGTGATCACTGGTGTCCCTGGAGCAAAGTGAACGGACTTGGCTACAGGAGCTGCTACTACTGCTTCCGCGACAGGATGAGCAATCAAGCCTGGAGCAGCAGCAGCAACAGCAAAGACGAAACACAACACTATCTGCAATAAAATACATTTCACATAAATAATACAAAATTCTCTAGGTATTTTAAAATTATAAGAACAGCAACGAAGACAATGACTAATACTAAAGAAAGCATATGAATTTATATGCAATGAAACGTTGACATAATCATTTTACATAAACAAAAATATTTAACAGTCATTATTACAAGGAAGATCTTAAAGGATAAGTAAGATATGTATTAGCGAAGATATAAATGTGAAGTCAAAGAGGTAAATAGCCATTGCGTCGTAAAATACAAGCAATTCATAAACATAGTGGAGGAAAATGAAACTTACATTGTTTCATTTTAAGGTGGAATAAGAAATAACTTTCGTTGCCGCCATATGGATATAATACAAACCTGTTCAAAAGTTAATTTTACGTGAATTACATACTATTGCTATCATTAACACCACTGGTCTCCCTTGCTATTGTCTATTATTATTATTATTATTATTATTATTCAATAATAACATCTCCAGAGTTAGCACTGATAAGGATAAATGCACCAACAGAGATCCTTGGATGTATAAAGATGGTAAAAATTGAATCGAATCAATAAGGCAGCAAGATACTTTATCAAATACAAATAGCCAGGTATGCAAATTTGGTATCAGAAATGCTTACTTACGCAAAGAGGTCAAAGAAAGGTACATGCGGCTAAAAAATGTATGTATGACTCATCTGGAAAATAGTACTACAAACGATTAAAACATATTACTGGAAGAATTTCAATAGTGAAAAGGTTCGAAACAATATGAATTCCGCGAAACGCAATGGCACTCTAGTAAATGATAATCATAAAATAATTAATTTATTTTCGAGATTAATATGTGGAAATCTTTAATAAGTCAGGCGATCAACAGTCTTTTATTAGCCATGACACAACAATAGATTAAGAAATTAAGAAACAATTCCACTTTGGGAACTGATTACGTCCCTAACTACGTTATTAAAGCATGTGCTGAGCATTTTGTGCTAATATTGGTAAATTTGAACAATCACTCGTTCAGACAAGGCATTTACAGGTCAATGGAAGGAGGCCGATATCATCCCCATATACAAGGGTAATGACGGGTCTTTGCTTCCCAATTAAGAGCACCGCTCAATATACACCTATTTAACATTGTTCAAAGTTGTATGAAACGACTGAACGTTTAAATGACTGGTAATCATGGAAGAAATCGTTAAAGAAGAGGACATTCAACAGTGTTAACAATATAAGTTTGTTTAATCTTCATAAAGCTCCGTGTGTATCATATTGATTTAATTGCTATTAACGTTCTAAACATCCTAGAGATCTTTTAATATGTAAGGATGAGACCTAAAGTTTTTGGTAAAATGGACCCCGAACCACATGAAATTCTCACAGAACTTGAGTCCGTGACAACGCACACAGAGCTGTATGTATCATATAGTAAAACTTAGATATACAAACATCTTATCCATAATGATTGTAGTGTGATTTTTAGATGTGTTTAAGTGCAAACGTGGTTGTACTTCAAGAGCCAGAATGAAGAAATTACACAGGTCTATATTTTTGCCATGATTAAACACACTAAAACAAAAGAGCGGAATTATTACTCTTTTAGAGCGGAGAAAGGGACCACTCTTTCGTAAAGCGGAATTTTCAATCAAAAGGAGTGGTTTCGAACGAAACGCTCTTGCCTTGGATAGAACATGTGTTCTTTCTACATGGAATACCGATGCATTTGGATGTAATTTATTCATCAAACTTGAAAGAGCGATTTCTCATTTTTTCTTGAAACTTGAAATGTCTAATTTTTTAGAGTGGCTTGTTTTTCATCTTTTTACAGTGATTTACAATGCATCATAGCTACTAGTCAACTTTGTTCTCCGCCATTTGTCCTGTAACTGAGAAGGTTATCGAAAGACTAAGCTATACTGTGAAATTTACAGCGCTGCGTTTAGTTAGACAACAGAAACCTTGACAATTTTTTTTTTGTAAGAAACATATACCAGAAGACGTCAGGAGTATGCTATGTACAATAAATCTTTCAACGTTGTTCTGAAGTATACGACTCGAAATAAATCATTTCGAAGGCGTATTATTGCTATTGAACGGCTAGCTGAGGGTTTAACGTGTTGTGTAGCTGGCCAGAAGGTACAAGCTTCAAATATCACCGAGTTCACTTTTCTACTATTTTTCATTCATAAGTACATTACTTTTCTTTCTTACTACTTATAAATAAATGCTCCCTTTTGCATCGTTTTACATTTTTATTTCATTGCTTCGTTTTCGTGTTCAAAAGATGAAAACTTTATTTGAATAGATGAAAATTCACTTAAAAATATGTCTATGTTCCCATTGAAATGGACTACCATAGATCACATTTTTCTCTAGCGGAAAGTTTTAATCGTTTCTAAGATGAAAATTCACTCTTTCCGCTCAAATCGAGCGGAATTTTGCTGTCTTTATTTAGTGTGAATGTATTCTTCTGAAAGCAGGAGTCTTAGAAAGAGATTTTGCTGCTGATTCCAGTAACAAACTCAGATTTGTTGTATCATGTAAAGTTTCGACGAAAATTTAATTTTTGACTGTGAAGTCGCAATAGTCATTTATGCCATTAAACTATTTTTATGCTAATTTCAGAATGACTTTAGATTAATTATTAATGATGTAAATTCTATTGCACATGTTTAAATGAATGAATACAGAAAAATAGCAGAATAGGCATTTCTACAATACTTCATATGTGTGTCAAAGAAACACTTCCTACTAAGGTGGGTAAAATCTCGTCTCACTCACTTTGGGAAGATTTTTGTCATTTTTACGTTTCTTTTCTAGCATTCTAGTCTTTTCAACACTACATTCATTGGCGTAACTAACGGGCCAGCAGTGTCAATAACATATTTTACTGCACTGTCACACGCCATTATATGTATTCAACCAAAGTTTATCCTATTTGAATGACAAGTACGTTTTGAGCACACACTATTCCCTAAATTTCACCATCTGTTCAACAATAGTTGAAAAATTAAAAGCGGTAATAACGTGAGTAAAATATACATACGAGAATTTACATGTAAGGTTATGATAAGTAATAATTACAAGTTTTTCCATATAGCGTTTAGCGGAGTAACTCGGAATAAGATCAATTACAGTAAACTCAAATTGTCGCAAATTTAATTCGAATTTTAAAATATTGTGCTTTGTTTTTACTGTTAGCTACTACTGATATAAATTGTTATTTGTAACTCACTGTCAGAGCGTAGGTTGCCTAATTCTAGCACAACAAAATTTTAACAGTAGTGTTTGAGTAAGAAATATGCATCTTTCGCTAATTTTCATTTCTTTGCTACACACAAAACTCTGCACTAAGCATGTCACATGCATGAGGGATCACGTTCCTCGGAGAGCATTGTTCCGAGACGAAGGAAAAACGAAATAGGACAGGACCTTTTTGTATACGTATGAAAATATTTGCCGGGTTAACCGAAGAGAAATTCTAGGAAATAAGTCAATATGTCCGGTAAGATAGTTCAAACCCGTTTGTCTCCCCAGTGTTGTTCCGAAATCTCAGAACGTAAATACTAGACCAGGAGGACTGGCTAAGTTTATTTCTTATCATATAGTAACCATAATGTCGAATTTCCTAAGTTTCTTTGCCACTTTAATTTTCTTATGGGCATGTGTAGAATAACTTACCTGCTTACTAACTAAGTCTATGGCTAAGCATCAAACGTTCGCCATTGGATTCGATCCTGGTCAACATCAGTTTTCATGTTGGACACTTACTTTTCGAAGCTCTCTTCTAATATTGTCATATCAACGACGTCTCCGTCTCCCCAACGACTTCTTTCCCTCCGGCTTACCAATCAAGATGGAATATAAACTTCGTTTTCCCCTCATCCAAGCTACATGACCTGCCCATCTTAACCTTCGTGATTTCATGTTATTACCTACACGCATTCTTCTTATGGAGTCACTGAGACACATCTTTACGAGCTGAATCAGATTTTTGGAATTCCAAATTGTACCAGGATATTGCACAGTTTTTTCCTTTTGATATAGTCATGTGTTCTCTTAAAATCTATGAACAACTGGTGAACCTTCCATTGTATTCCCATTTCTTCTCTAATATTTGTCTCAAGGCAAGAATCTGATCTAGATCTATTTTTTCTGAATCCAGTTTGGTGATCTCCAATTATTTTATCTACGTGTATGCTGAGGCGTGTTAGCAGGATGTTACTTAACACTTTATGACATGTTGAGAGTAAAGAGGTTCCGCGGTAATTATTACAATCCGATTTGTCGAAATTATTGCTAAGGGTTTCCATTCCTTTGGAAGTGTTTCCTTTCTCTATATCATAACTCCCATAAGAAACGTGTAGGGAAGAAATTGCGATTCTCTTTTATTCAAAGCTGATGAGGAGCAGATGAATAATAATGCTTCACAACATTTCTAGGTATAATTAGGGACATTTAAAAAAAATCACACAAATCGGTCCAGTAGAAGCGGCTTGGCGACTGAAAAAAGTTTTACGAATCTATTTTAAATATATAGTTTACTGAACTTTGGTATTTTTATCTTGCTTAAAACAAAGATATAACATAAAGGTCCTCCGTACATTATTATTATTATTACTAAGCAGACATGCAAATTTGAGTTGCCGGCCATCCTCGTAGAGGTTTCCAAGTGTTTTCTTCAATTAACCAAGTGAATGCAGAGATGCTACAGAGATATCCTTGCTCCTACATTACCCTTCCCTTTTTCAAGAAAGGTGCTCGCCAATAGACGTAATCTCTCAGACTTCGAATAGGTTGGGTATGAATTACTTCTCTAATTTATTAGATATGCATTAGATTGAAAAAATAAGTAACATTAATAATCGAAATGAAGGACAAAGTGGATGCAAGTGAAGGCGATCAGCTTCTCTAATAAACGACAACGAAACTAGTCTATATGAAGTTCGAAATTAATTATAATGGGTTGTAGTAATTTATGCTTGCCAATCGCAGTTTAAGAAGATTATATGATAGAATTATTTTCAAGGTTCAAGTAGTAAGGATAATTAATTAAAATTTCTTTGAGTCAATGAGAAAGCACAAAAGAATCAATAATTTTAACTTACTGGCTTCTCTTTAAAAAAATCTTAAATTGCTGGTAAATAAACATTTCAATAGTTTGTAGTTAGGAATGTTTTGTTTCTCAATCAACTCTTTTCTCGATGGGAAATATGCAATACGGATATGCAGTATTTTATTTCTTGTTTTAAAGTGTCGGTTAAAATATATCTCCTCTCTGATATCTTGTAGCTAAAATCTCACAATATTCAGCAAATTCTGTTTTATTTATACAGCTCAATCACCACTTTAAATATCATTTGATAAAAAGATATTTAACTAACAAAGATATTTAAATAACAAATATTTAACTCTACGTCTTGCGTTTCTGTACACAAATTTCATTTGTGTTCATTGAGGATTTATTTAATAAGTTTATATTCATTCTAAAGCTTCCTAACAGGTTATTTAGTAAGTAAAACTAATATTTTAGAAGTATCGTTTATAAACTATAGAGATAAAGGGTAAAATTATTGGTGGATTTCACCAACCGTTAAGAATTTAGAGAATGGTTGGTTAGAGAATTTAATGAATTTTAAACTTCTGATACAAACTTAAAAAATCCTTAAATTCATACCTTAGATTGGTGAAACTTACCATTAAATTGTATTCAAATTTGCATATCAGCACTTGTTATCCTTAATAAAACTTAGCAGGACACTGTGACAAAAGTAATAGACTATTTCAAAAACGTAGGGCACGTCAACTTCTTTCTCACGCATAGAAGTATTTTATTCTCGTTACTTTTCAGGATAGCCTACAGAAGAAGTTTTTCGTTTTTTTTAAAGGTCACACTGGAGTACTATTTATGCTAAAGTGAAGGCTACAGAATTTTAGAATTATAGAGTTATATATAACGTTTGAAATAATGAAACAATTTTCTGATTACTGTGGTTGCCACCGTTTTAGTGGGTTATTTGATATAACTGCACGGAAGAAATAGACTTAATCCCCTTATTGCTTTACGTAAATTGTGTTGCTTACGAGCTAGAAGACAAAAATTGAATTGTATTTATGACCTTCAGGTATCTCTGGTTTAAGTTAACAGAAGTTGAAGTTTAGATTAATAAAAATATTGACCTTCCTAACAACAGCAACAAAAACTCACGTCATTATGTACATATTTTTGGACAAAATAAACTTTCGTTATAAACAGAATTATTTTGAAATTCTGTAAATTTAACTTTAGTGATGAGGCAATTATTTATAATTTAACTAATATGCCTCGATCTATATTACTCGACCGTCGAAATACTTTAGTTTTGATATTACAAATAAATGTAAATCAAAATACGTCAAGCAGGAGCAGGCCACAGTCAGTGTGCTTCGGTTGTAGCTATAGTTTGACTCTCTTAGAACTCGTCCTTGTATTAAAATAACTTCTGTTGTCATTAGATTGTGATTTTTTTTACAGAATAAGTGAAAACGTATTCTGAGTTTTAGAAATATATTATTGGAGTTTGTTTCAGTGTATCTTTAACGTTTATAATACTACACCTATACACATTCTCTATAAACGTTTTTATGTAATATTGTAATATTACGAAAGAACTCCTTAAAGTTTTCACTTTAGAATTTAATTAGTCTTTGCTGAGCTACGTTTACAACCAGTAACCAAATATTGTGATTTTTATTGGCTTGACACTTGAGTTCCTTTGGATTCATAAAAGTACATATACACCATGGTAATGCATTGGCTGCTTATAACCGTAAAGTATAAATAATAGAGCTGTTAGCACTTACCAGTCTCAGCATGTTGAGTGTGTATGTGAACAAGCTACAGGTATGAAAATACTACAAGGAAAAAATGCAGGGTTTTTCTTTATATAGGCTCATCAATCAATGAATCAATTTTGGTGATATGAAACAATCAGCTTGCACGATCGAATGTGACACCTACTAAATATTCAGCATGTCTCTAGAGGGAGACGTAACACTGCACCACATGAGTTGCATTATAAACATCCGTTAAGTAACTTGGCTAATGTTGTAACTGTTGAAGGTATCCCAGTAGTTGTATTGTTTACATAAAACATTGCGTAGAATTTAGATGAACCTAGTATTCTTATTGGTAGAAAATCCAGTGAATCCAAGGACACGATACAAATCTTGAAACAGTTTCATTGGTTCATCTTAAAGGTGTTTACAAGTTAGTAGAACCCAGTAATTCTTGTTCTTCGTCAATTATTTGCTAACGGACACAGACAAACAAAACTTACAATTCGACTCGTAACTTAATATTTGGTACCCTATTTCGATTGCACGGCTAATAATGCCTGGTACCCGATTCCATAACCAGTAAGTACTTAGGTACGGTGTTCCGCGGGTATATGCAAGTACTTACTCCCGCAGTTAATCTTCTGTTCCAGTTTTATTCTATTTTAGAAATAGAAATAAAATCAGAATCAATGTAACTTCTTATTAAAACGTATTTGAAGCGATTAATGTGTCAGATGGCACACACGTAAACAATAAGTATTGTATATTGAAGAAAATTGTGCATGTCTTATGTTTCTTTGGGATGTTGTCACTTCAGAAAAGATTTCCGAAAACTCTATATAATCTTCTTCTATGGTAAGTGGTCAATACACACGCTTTCTACGCGAGTGGCTCGGGTTTAACCCTCTGTAGAGCTACCAATTTCGGTTTGATTAAGTATCGAATTCATAATAACAGTGCATTATGTAGGCTAATGGTTCGTGATGTCACTATCATTAACACAGATTAGTATTAAAATATGGCTTGCGGAGCTCGCAAGTTAATCGCTGCAGTAACAAACGTTCTCCATAGGATTCTATCCTGAGTAAGATCAATCCAGTTTTCATCACAAACACCTACTTTTCGAAGATTCGTTCTAATGTTATCCTCCAAACGTCGTCTCGGTCTTCCCAACGATCTCTTTCCCTTCAGCTTACCAACCACGATGGAATACAACCATCGTTTCTCCCCATGCAAGCTACACGCTCTGCTTACAACATCGGGTGACGGGGTGAGTCGTAAAATCCGTGAAGCTCTTCATTTTGCAGTCTCCTCCATTCCTCAGCCATCTCGTCCCGTTTACCTTTCTTAAAGCTTTATTATCAAACACTCGTAATTTATGTTCATCGGCTAAGGTTGTACTCCAACTTTCGTAACCATAAAGTATTACCGGCAGAATAACCGTTATATATATATATATTTTCAATTTCAGCTCTCTTGATATTAATCGCTAGGTTAGGAGTTTCTGGACTGAGTAGAAACATGCTTTGCCCGATGTTAAGCGACTTTTCATTTCTTCCGTGACCTCATTTGTGCTTGTTACATATGCTCCCAAGTATTTCAATTTGTTTAACTTCTCTATGTTCTCATTCTTAATTGTTATGTATCTATTTCTTTCATTCTCAGTGTTTTGGCTCGTTATCATGTATTTCGTTTTCTCTTTCTTTTACTTGTAGACATATCTTGTTGCACGCTTCTACTAAAACATCGGTGTTACTTTGTAGAACATCTATATCGTCTCCTATTAAATCTACATCATCCGCGTATGCGAACAGTTGATTCAAGCCAGTCAATGTTACTCCCTTTCTGTCCTCTTTTATTTGCTGAATCGCCTATTCAAACGCAAAGTTAAACAGTAATGATGACAAGACATCACCTTGTTTCAATCCGTTGCGAATCTCGAACTATCTGACATATTATTACCTATTCGTACTCTGCTTGTGGGATCTCTGAGACACATTCTCACTAGTCGAACCAGTTTCTTCGGAATTCCAAATCGTACCAGGATACTGTGCATCTTAACTCTTTGTAGAGTCATATGTTTTCTTAAAATCAATGAATAACTGATGAACAGTCCCGCTGTATTCCCGTTTCTTCTCTAATATTTATTTCAAGGCAAAAATCTGGTCCAACGTGGATCTATTTCTTCTAAATTCAGACTGGTGATCTCCAATTGTTTCATCTACGTATACACTTAGGCTAGTTAGTAGGATATTACTCAGTACTTTGTAACATGTTGGATGTAATGAGAGTCCACGGCAAATATTACAGTCTGATTTATCGCCTGTTGGTTTTATAAACCGGAACTATTATTGAGGTTTTTCATTTCATTGGAAGCTCCTCCTTTCTCCATACAGCATTTGTTGATATATTGAAACCGTTTACATCATCGAGTACGTTCTCCTTTGAAACAGTTCCAAATTAGGAACTAGTTTACCTCCAGAATATTTTACCCCAGAAGAAACTTTTGATCGACGCCAGAAGACATTGTAATATATATACTCTACCAACTGAGCTACGCCTCTGGAATCACCTCTGGCACTTTCGTACATCCACAGCACCTTGACCACATATACGGCATTGATTTTTCGTCCTGCTGCGCTGGCTGGATGTCCTTGGTGACATTCATACAACATGTGAACCTCCGACACTGACATGATCAAACACAAGCCGCACTTCGAAAACGTAAAGTAGACCGTTATTCTTCTACACACTGCTGCACAATCAAATGCCCTATGTGACTCAGTTACGGCATGTGCCGTCTACTTCACTATTCGCTCGTCAGAATGCGTCATTACAACGGCCATCGCACATACGACATTACTTATCGGTTAACTCTCCTTTTAATACTAAAAGAAAAGGTCATTATGATGCCTTAATATTGGACGATTTTTAATTCATATTGGCAACAAAGTCATCTCCCAAGCACTCCACTAAAGCCAAGATTGAAAAAACTTGCGTTATGAAACTCAAAACTGCTTAGAACATACATACACTCACTGGCTTTCTGGTAATGGAAAGGTGACAAAAGGCACATCTTACGTCAGAGCCAACCGAAAATGGCGGAGAGTTGTTTTAAAGTGAGCGGGGCTTAAGGAAACTTTCAGCGTAAATTTCGCAGGTTTTCATTTGAGCTTGTAGAAAAAAAAAATCTACGATGGTCTTTCACATCCGACGATTCCCTGTTTATCTAGCTAATAAAAATATAGTGAAAATCTCCACTGAAATAACACTTGGAGAGATGTGATTAAAAATTAAATGAAGATTACAGTGGAAGGACAATCAAAGTCAATTTTTAAAAGTTGTGAGAAAACACACATTTTAAGGCAAGCAGTTGTATTTCAATTTTTTTTTGGTCTTTACCCCAGTAGCAGATATACATTTTGAAAATACGTGAATTAAACGTTAGTACGGAAATGTAATTTTAATGTTGTAGATGTACCGAATAGTCCGCTTTTTCAACGGTTTATTCGACGTTGAATAATGGTATACAAGACACAGGTTGAAGTCAAGAAGTGGGTGATGAAGAAACGGGTTCAGTTTGCCAAAAGAGAGCATGGTTGTTGTCTATTGGTATACACATTTAGCTGCATTTTTTGCGTTGCTTTCATCAGTATACATTAGTTTTATAACAGTAAATAATCCTACTGTCTGCTCTGGGATTCGTAGCTGGAACTTTCCGCAGCCATCGTTGGTAACTCGCCACGCTATCCACTTATCCAAGAAGTTGTCTTCTAGCCTATATGTTTCGAAGACGTTATTTGTAGTAAAAGGCACTGTTGAACACAGTTGGCAGAAATGCAGAAATCTCGGTTCACCATCATGTTAAAAATAAGAATAAAGAATAGTTTCTTTTTACACGCTTTATATTAACTTGTTCTGTAATCATGTCTGGTACAAATTTTGTAATTGACTTTTAACTCACTTCCCATCATCCGATTTCTTTGAAATTTTGTAAACGTGCTTTCGTCCGATGACAATACAATATTCAATCATTTGATATAGGATAGAATAATCCAGTTAACTGTAATTAATTAATAAAATAATTGGAAATTGTATTTAAATGCACGCAACGCCGCATCTATTGTGTGAACTATGGGCTGCCTATTTCGCAGACAGTTTAATATTCATCCATTATACATAAAAAAATAATTAAAAATAATTTTTAAAAACAAACTTTTTTAAGATGGACCAAAAATTACAAAAAAATATAAATTAAATTAATCTTATGAATCGGAAAATAAAAGCTTGGATGCTCTTGCTTACATTATCATAGAATCATAATATCTAATAGCATCCACGCTTTTATTTACCGATTCATACGATTAATTAAATTTACTATTTTTTACTTTTTGGCCCATCTTAAAAAAGCGTGTTTTTTAATAATTATTTTTAAATAATTCTTTTTACCTTCTTTAACACGTTGACAGTAGTTGCACTATTAAATTGGTATTTCTCCATAAGTGTAATATGTCTTTTTAGAAAACCGCATATAAAGTGAAATCTATACCATAGTTGAAAAGGAAAGTTGAGAACACTTCACATTAATGTCCTATTAACGAAATTAGGTGTTCGTTGAAATATAGTTTAAAATTCAATCTGGTTTCAACATACAAATGAGAACATGAGAAAGATAGTTAATTTTATTATATTCGCTTTTAAGTACAATCTTCATGCAATTATCTTGGAACGACATATATGAAGCGGAATCTGGGGCACAGTTGAATATAATAGTTAAAAATACGTCACATGAACGTCCTATCAACGAAATCAAATTTTTGTAGGAATATAGATTGACATTCAACGTGTCTTCAACATGCAAAATAGGACACAAATAATAGTTAATAGAATTGAATTCGTTTTTCATTACATATTTTATTCCATTAAATTCGAGAGAACCTCGTGAAACGAAATCTATACCATAGTTGAATACAACAATTGAATCCACGTCGAACTAACATCTTATCAATAATATCAAGTCTTCGTTAAAATATGATTTTAAACTAAACGTACTTTTTTCAACCGATAACGGTTAAAATCAACGAAATAAAACACGCTTGTGTGCTACTGGAGTATTATTCACTTTAGCGTAGGTCGATAATGTGCCTGAGGACCAAAAATAAATTTAAATTCAAGTGCTTACACCTTAAAACGTGTGTTTCCTCACAATTTGAGAAATGGACTTTTATTGTTCTTCCCTTCTACTCTTCAAATATAAAAGACGAAGCAATTTCGTAATTAATACAGGTATATGCTCCTGTATATTGTTATTTTATTTAATTACATGTACACAGAGTTCCCATTTACTGTATTTTCATACAACTGAAAGTTTTGTAGTGATGGTGTCGAAGTACCTTACTGTGAAGGGTTCCTCTTTTATTGAATATTAACATTTTTAGGTAACTATATGTGTTTAATTTTATATTAATTTGTGAAAGAAAAAAAATTATTTGTTACAACATATTTTATAAATTATTTTAAGGAATGTCGTAAAGAAAATATTCCCCTGACACAATAGCCAACCAGACAGACTTTTTCAAGCTAATATTCTTCCTCTATGACCTTATTTCAAACAAGGCGGACCAGTGCGTGAGATGGCAGTAAGAGTTCTGTTTTGTATTATAATTTATGAGCCATACTCGAAGATTCATTTCTTGCCGTCCCTGGGTAAGCCTAATAGTCTCCTTGGTGCTACTTATTTTTATCAGATAACGCTAAGGATTCGTGGAATATACAGTAATTTACTTTTAATAAAAGTTTTTCTTTGCATATAGAGGTACAATTTTGTCGACAGAGAGAGATTTAATTAACACAGACATTGTAATTAATATATTGTAATCATGATGAATTGAAGGGTTTTAAACCATACTAGCTTAACCC